>JAQFXU010003656.1:0-15604 GCA_034693705.1 Spatulosminthurus flaviceps
TACAAACTCATCAGCACTGTTATATATTCCCAGAAGAAAACGTTTTCCGTATTCACATTTGGGAAAAAGTAACCCAAAGTGCTTTGAGAGAGCAACGGTGGGGTTGAGTGTGTTTGCGTTATGATAGATAGCATTGACAGACAAATTCTTTGGTATTCTTCAAGGCTACAAAAATTTAATAGTTGACACGAATTTTAATTAAAATTCTTATCTCCTTTTACACTTCACAATGCAATGTGTTAATCATCATAAAATTTCATTGCTCATGACGGGGCGGATAACAGTGTAAATACAAATTAAATTTTAAAGCACATCGGAAGAGCATAGAAACAAAACGGAATAAGCTCAATTTAACTAATTTTACAGGGAGAGCCTCTTTATTTATCGAGGGGTAGTAGATTATCCCACGCATAAAAACAAAATCTCTGCCGATTTTTAGTTGAAACATTGCAAGGACGCAGTAATAATGGCTGCCGTTCGATTTTGGGAGATTTGGCCGAGAATATAAATCGGGGGTTGGGAGCAATAAATGTTGATTAAAAAACAGTACATCAGTTATTTTTACTGCAAGTTTTAGTTGTAACAGACGTTAGTATGGCGTTGGCGTAGAATAGGCCTGGGTTGGAAATCTAAATAATGTATGACGGTTTGAAAAAATTAAAATGGCATAATAAATAAATCCTGACATACCGATACCATTATTGCCGAAGTTATGCCCATGGCACTGAAATAAAAATGATTTTCTGATGTCCATTTCGATGTAATGTCCATAAGTTTGACAATAATGGTCCAAATGGGAAACTGAAAGTGAGAATCACACTGAATTTGCCTCAAAACCTTAAGTTTCAAATTTCAACTCACTCAGATGATCCATTGTTGAGATATAGCCTGCCCACTTCCAAAATTATCCACTGTGGGAAAATTCCCCTGCTTTTTTTTTAATGAAAAACATTTTCCAATAATTTGGACTTGTACCATTTTGTTTCTTTACTCTTCATAAATTTACGATACCGTAAATATATGATCGTTCCTATATACATTGATGAGTCTGTGTTATTTTCTCCCTGAACGTTTACACTTTTTCCGATATAGATTGACTGATTGACATTAGAGAAAAACATTCGCATTCTGATAATATTTTCCTCCGAGCAAGGTCTCAAAGACCGCCTACAAGTTATCTCAAACTATTACACTTTAGAATTTTGGGAATACTTTTTACCTACAGTATAGAGACCTATGTCAGGACATACACATCATATTTTGACATTTACAGAAAACATTCACCAACCTCATGGTTCCCACTCCAACATTTTCATGAGCAACAAAATCTAAAAATGAATAATTCATGGTCCGAAAATATTTGATAAAAAATTTTATAATAAAAATATAAATTCTCAAAAACTTGCTTCCAGCATGAAAATTTCATCTGGTCAATTACGAATCATACAAATTTTCCCCTATGATGTAGATATACATAAGCTTTGGAATACTAAAGGAAATGCATATTATAAGCCTCAATAAGTAAGACAATAATTTTGTCAGGTCATGAGGACTGGTAATTTTGCCTGATGAGCAAAGTCAATCCCACAAAGCGCTGATGACTACAATAATAATTGTAAAATACTTGAGAAAATTCATTCTGACAAGCTAATTTTCCATATAAGCAAATTACTACTTGAATATTTGCCAACCTTGATTTTTTATAACTTTTAAATAAACTGAGTGACTGAACTTCATATGTCTTGAATCTTTTTAATCTTCACATGTTCGAAACTTGGCAAAGTTATTTTAAGGAAGCCACTTAAAGAGCAGGTTGGGAAAATGTGCCCTATAAATGTATTTGTTATTTCTTGTTTCTGTGTCCTCATACTATGGACTGCTTTATTGGAATCCTCCACGTAAACAACAACTTTTTTTTGTTAAAGCGGAATATTTTAAATAACCGGAAAAAATACTTGATATGAACCTTGATTAAATTTTATAATACTTGTACCATTTTAAAATTATTAACTTTAATTTTCTACCTCAGCCCATCTTCAGATCGTGAGCTCATTGAAATGGCCGATTCTTCCCGTAAGTCAAGTTATTTTAGTACGAAAATTTTATAAAAATTTTGCCTTAAATTTTAGAAATTTTGATTTTGTAAAAATTTTGAAGGGAAACGCTTAAAAAGATCAGAGATTCATATTTCAAAACTAATATTTTGTTAAAGCTAATTTTTCAAAACTTAAGAGACTTCTAGGGCCTTCTAGTGATAACGCTGCCGTAGAAATTTTCCAACTTAAAATACATATCTTGTTAAATTTGATTTGAAGTAGCCCTTTTTTTATTCAAACCGAAATTTTCCCTGTTCAGGCTGTGAGAAAGAGTTGGTTGGTAAGTTTTAGGCGGTACACCACCGGAAGTTCTCTCTATAGATTAAATACAATCTCTCTTTATACATTAAAATTTGAAGTGCTGACAAATCTTTGAAAATCAAATCAATGTTTTATTTGCAATAACCCAACACAATGCAGTTGTTATTAACGCAATAAAGGGTAAGTGAGGATTAAATTAATGTTTATATTTTTCATCAAAACATTTTATTTTCCTCATTTAAATACATTTGCCTAGATACTAATACTACGGTACATTGTAAGTCTTTAATATAACAATTGAATTAACTCAAGCTTACCATATTTGAAATGCCAGGAGTAACAGAGAGATTTTGTGTATTTTAAATCCTTAGTTAAATTGGCAAAAGTTGTTACAATTAGCACTTCATAATATCCCAGTATCACCATTAGCCAAAATGACAGGCTTACAACACTCGCAGTTTTAGCCTCAATGTTTTGGGGCTAAAATCCACTAAATAGACCAAAATAATTTTTCTTTTTATGCTTAAATTTTTTACTTGCCAGGACCTAGGAAAATATGTGAAAATTTTCTGTCAACACCTACAAACCAATTAAAACTTCCCAAAATATGGGGTGCATTTTTCAAAGTGTTTTTTACCAGTCAAATTTAGCAGTAATATTTTTCAGATACCCAAAAATTTGACCCTTATTGTCGACAAAATCATTGTTAATTTGTAAATATTTTGGGAATACACCCTGAAATTTTGATTTTATTTTTAAACTATTGCCCACCTTTGTCTTTAAAATTCCGTTATATGTATAATTTAACGTTCAAAGAACATTGAAAATGAAATTTGTGATAAATGAAACTAATAGTTTTTGCCTTATTGTTTGTTTGTATGATAGTTGCAGCGGAGACTATTTCTAGTACGTATTTACTATGGTTTTTTGTCCACATTTTTCAAATACATAAATATATTTAAATAGCTGATCAAATTCAGTCTCCTTACATTGATTCTTGTATGATCCAATAGAAACTTCGGCGGGTAAATATTTTTCAAATCATTTTCTTCTCCAAAATTATGTACTTTTTAACGCATTGAAAATTTTTTGGTGAGGATCCCTTGCAATTTTCAAATATTTTCCTTGATTTTTTGTATTATTTTTGCAGGAGATCTTGTTAAATTTACGGGTAAATTGTGCCAAGCAGTTTTCAAGTTGTAATGAGTATTAAGGTTGAAATTAAATCAGAAATTAATTTTCTTATGTGAATGTGAACATCAAATGTATTTGGGTTAATTAAAACTTGTTCATTTTGTTGGTCTTGTTAAAATATGGTTGTTATAACTTTATTTTCCAGCGTTTTAACCCTAAATGTTTAAATATTTTTTCAGCGGGCTATTGACGATTATTATGGTAAATTGTTAGGTTTCTGAATAATTAATTTGCTACTACATTTTCTCAACATAACAAGTACCATGTCGGATTCCTCTCTCAATGCCTATAATGTATTTACTGATTTCAGCGGCAGTAGACATTTTTTTGGGTAAATTAGTCTCCAAAAGAAATTGGTATTTTATTGGTATTTTGGAACAAAATTTCAAACTGGCAAATTTTATTTGTTTACAGAAGCAATTAAAGCCGCCGGATATTGTCCACGTACATAAATACTTTATTTCCAATGCAAACTGATTTGAAAAATTAAAGTTTTTCAGAGCTCCGTCCAAGCATATTGATTTTCGTAACTATAGGAAATACCAGTGTAGATCAAATGGGTCTGAGATTATTTTGGTTACAAATATTTATTCTTTATTTTAGCTGGAACTCCAGCGGCTGCCTGTTATATTCCAATAATAGGTAAAGTATAAGGATTTAAAAAATAATTCTGAACCGGATTCTGTCACATTGCTTACTTTTATTTTTATGGAGTCATCCAGCTTTTAAGGGCTGGATTTTCAATACTTCCAGTCATACCAGCCTTGATGTTTTGAAATTTGCAACACGTAAACCTTAATATATATAAATTGCTTCCTCCACAGAAACTCTTGCAGGAGTTTTGGGTGTGCATCAAATTTTTTAACATGATAATACATGTACACTACAGTAGATTCCCTTTACAGTAGCAACTAAAAGATTCCAGTGAAAATGCAGATAAATAGGCATATTTTCCCTATTCCTGTTTAAAACCAACCCAAATTTCAACATTTTAACTGCAAAAAGTTTTTTTAAAACTACCATAAAGTTAGTATAAAATTTTATCGCTTGATGATTTCATGTTTCCTCAAAAACGACCCCTTTGTGTTCAACATAGGGGCAAAAAACGCCTTAATTTTTTTTTCAAAATTAAAAAAACTTTTAATAATTAATAATTCTGTCACTATGGAGTTCATTTTTACCCTGGATCTGTCACTATGGAGTTCATTTTTACCCTGGACAACTTCGGCACAGATTTATCAGATAAAGGAAATGAAATCTAAAGGGGGCCGTTATAAACGGAATCTACTGTACCAATCCATGCAATCCTGAATTTCCGTAAATTTCTTACGTAGCACACTTGTCTGTGCTAAAATGCAACAATGAAAAGAGGGTTGAGAAAAAATAAATAATTTTACAGCCGCTACGTTTATAATTTTGGGTAAGAACTTTTACTCCTTTTGGATTTACTCAGGCCTAATTTTCTATTTGAGCATGAAAAAATAAGTAAATAGTTCGCGACCTAATGTGCTTTTACATTAAGAGATAAATAATGGCAAGCTTGGTCTTTATTTTCATCCACTAAAATTCTCTTTACAGGCACACAATTTCACATCTCCTGTAAGTATTATTTGGCTTGAGAAATTTGATTTTTATTTAAAAATTCGTTGGCAGCGTGAAATATGTCTGGACTAAAGTGAGTTTTTTAATTCTCGGATATCATTATTATTATTTTCATTGGCAGTAGTGGCCACGCTCGTTATTTTCGGTGAGCTTAATTTTTCTATTGTGATTCCTACGTTCATACGCCTAACTTTTTTGCCTATTACGCTATAAAGGTATTAGTGGTAAAGGTGTAAGAGTTTAGCATAAATATGTCAATCTTATTTTATTTTGATACTTACGACGTGACTCACAGCCCAAATCGTGTCTATAGTTGGTAAGTTCTCCTTATAATTATTATGCATGTTAAGGGATAAGGACTTGTTGAACCTCCAAAACAATGCAAAATTAATTGCTCAATTCTTGCATTTAACATAAAAACTATGAATATGTTATTAATTCATTGAAAAAGTCTATAATTAACCCCTTGAAAATTCTTTAGCAAGCTTATTGATACTAGTAGGTCTGATTTTATCATATTTTTTGAAAATAATTTTTGAATTCTCGTATGTTGTACTATTGTTAGAGTAAGAAAAATAAAAATCATGTTTTGAATTATTTTTCATTTTCAGTTGTGACAGTGATTGCATTCGGTATGTCTAAAACGGGATTTATAGATACAGTATTCAAAAATTTCTTGTTTTACTTCCGTTCAAGAGAGGCATATTTCGCGTTCACCATTATATTTTTTCTAATAGCTTAAATAAAAATATTCGTTGAGAGCCATGCTGAAAATGAATGTTCATTTTGAATCCATACAGTGGCCTTTGTACAATGCCTAGCGGGTAATTCCCCTTTGATTAATACACACTGCGTTTCCAACTGTTGCAATCTAAAAGGGTGAGGGGGAATAAATGGCTTGATTATCAGGAGAATCCTTGAGCCGAGATATTTAATTTTTTTCGAGGAAAAAATTTCAAGGGTTCATTAAAAATATTTACTTTTTAAAACATTTATTATTTTTACCTGTTACCGAACCGTCTATGCCGCCGATTGATAACAATTATTGAAAATTATAAAAATTGAATTAAAAGTGCTCACTTTTAGTTTACCCCATTATAAGAAATAAGTTGCTCTAATTTCTAAAAAAATTCCAGCTGGAGCTGAGTTACCCGGTAATTATCTGTTTCAATTTCCAGGCCTTTGAATTTCATCATTTATTTTAATATACATACGAAAGCCAATAATTATTCAACATATTTATTTATTTTGCCTTTACTATGAAATTTCCCAACAGGCATTCCACAGAGTAAGTGGTACTTTTTTGCCATTGAAATTTAATATTTTGCATCTTTGAATTTGGAAAATCTAACAATGATAGCAGAAAAAGGTAATAATTATTTTTTACATTGCATTGTCTATTAACAGTTTGCGAGGGGATAAACTGTAAGAATTTGTGACACTACAGTTAAAACTTTGGAGAATTTGTGGAATTTTTTATCAATTTATTTTATTTTTATAATTTATGAACTTCCACGGAATTAGTGTTAAATGGTAATCCTTTAATTCCATCTTGAAAGCTCGACTTGTAATAAATTGTTATTGATTTCCAATGTTCAAATGACATTATTTTGATGAAATGAATTAGACATTTTAAGCGTGCTAAAAATATCTGAAATTTAATTACAATTTTTAGTAATAGACCCTCCCGTTCCCACATTAGGTGATGTTCTCTCGTAAACGGAATGAGGAAATTTTGACAGAATAATGCATGGTTGCAGATGAAGCAATTATGGGTATTCCTCATGATAATTTTTCTTCCTCATAAAAAATATTTCTGGGTTATCAATTTGAACAGCAATTTCTCAATGTATTGAAAAATTTATATTTATAAAAAATGTTTCAAAAATATTTTCCAATGTTTTCCCTGTGCTGATTTATCTAAAAACGTAATTCAATAATTATTATTGACTTTCATGCATTGTCTTACTTAAATATGTTCATGGAATTTCAAGTTATGTATTAAATTGTGAAAAATTCGATAAAATGTTTTTTATTTTCGAATATTTCTTTTTTCTTGCATCAAATTTCTTGTGCATAGAAACCATAAAATTCAAGATAAAATGTAGGACTCATACTCCTACGAACGTATGCTGTGGATTTATCTAGGCAAAAAAATATAATGCTATAAAATTTCAACTAATGGTTGGAGCCGAGTTTTCGTGATTATTTAATTAACGCTACCGAGGTAATTTGTACAATTTCTCCATCAGAATAATATTAGCTATAAATATTGGAATTCGGAGCATAAAATAAAGGTAAAACTACAGTTACTTTTCTCTAACTGCTTCAAGCATCCGTTTGTTTTATTATTCTAACAACTGAATCTCAATTGATTTATAGAATGTGGAAGTAAGCCACACAATGAGTTTGTTATGGAACAGCATACTATAAATTGTAGGGCTGATAATCTTTACTAGAATAAGGACTGCTGTCGTTTATACAGGCACCAAAATTACACAAGATAATAAGTTAAAATCAAATTTTATCGTTTAAAGAGCCAAGGGAAATGGTTTATTACTTTGAAACTGGGATAATTATGGGATTCATTCTGACGGAGGCTTGTTTTTTGCCGATACTTAGCACCGAGTGCTAAAAGTCAGAAGGTGGGGCGGAGCTGTATGTATTTCACGTGAATGCGTAATAATTAAAGCAGTTGGATTCTGTGCATGGGCATAATACATAATAATGAGTAGGTCAAGGGGGAATATGTAAGACCTAAACATCATATTTTTTAAAATTAGTCATTTTCAGCAAAAGCAACGTGTGGTGGGTGTCATAAGCAACGGCATTGGAATTTTTGTAATAGGTTTAGCTGTTACGGAATTATGGTCAAAAACGTCCTTTTTTGTATTTAAGGCTGTATCTCCCGATTCAATGGGACGACTTGACTCATTTTTGAACTAATATGTTCAAAAATAAATTTTTCAGTGCAAAAGTTCACTGTTTTTGGAAATTTTGAAAAATTGCTGAAATATAGGAGACAGAGCAGAAGAAGGTTGCAAATTATGCTGCGTTTTTAAAATGCGGTAGAGCCTGAATTTGCAACTTACTTTAATTTGCAAAAGAGCTTCGCTAAGGCTTCGCCCCTTAAAATACTTTCTCACTTTGGAATACAATTATTTAATCAAATTTCCCACACATGATGAATAGCGCTGATAACAATTTAATAATTGGCGGATATCGTTTGATGTAATTGACTTCCACTGCATAAATGCAGCAATATTTTTAGAACTTGAATGCGTAATTCTTGTGCAAATATTTTTGTCACTCTGGATATTCCAGGGCCAGATAAGCTTTCCTGTTGGAAGTTACGCTGGCTCTATATAGAGGTTTTACTTCTGCCCGGAAGAACGTAAAGAGTATTTTTTCAGGATTCTCAGAACAAACAATTTGGAAGAGTAAAATGCTGAGCAAAAATGATCTCCGCTGGAATTTCATGACAGTTCGGCTTTTTTGTATCATTGGATTCTACCCTCTTGAATTTGATAGGGAATCAGGTCATTTGAGGGCGGGTCGTAAATGTCCACTGTATTTGGCACATCTTCTAATATGGAGTGTACACACGGGCTTTGTTGGATTTAGAATACTGGAAATGTTATTGAAAGACACTTCTTTCGTACACTTTGCATGTCCTTTGGCCTGCATTGGTGTGTCCATTGGCTTGGGTGCGATACACGTATTCGTGTTTTGGGGATGTCCTCAGTTCTACATCAACTTTTTCAACAGCATTGTTGACTTCATTCCAGGTTAGGCCCTGAGTGTCAAGAATTTTGGAAATGGATTTTCAGATTTACAATACTAGCTTTATGATTTTGGTTGCAGTGAAGGTAAAAGGAAGAAAAATGGTTGAGCGATCGTATCAAGAACTGCTCGCAATGTTCAATGCCCCGTTACTGTTCGGGGTGGCCGTCATACATGTGATGATTTTTCTGACGATACCAAATGGGCCGAATTTCGTCTATCCATATGTCCCACAAAGCCTGAAGGGCCTCCAGGCTCTGCTCACTTGCGCATCTTTCGAGCTCTACATTCTCACCTTGTGGTTGAGCATAGCAATTTTGCTCGTATTCATACTCATGCTATGCTTTCACACTGTGCTCCATAGAATTGAGCAAGGGACACATTTTGAAAGGTAGAAAAATCTCTCACATTAATAATTATTCTCACGTTTTGTTCAGCCAAATTTTTGGTCGATGCAACGAAAACTTGATACGATGTGAGTGAAAATGAAAGGGAGCAAAAAAAATATTTCTCGCCCTATTTTTCCGAAGAATTGCATTTTCAGCCACATCGGTTGCAATTTGGACGGCATCGGCCAAAATTTAAGTCATCGGTTGAAATTTCAATTTGTGGTTACAATAACTGACATTTTGTTAATAAAAATTGGAATCTCTGTAAAAATTTTGTGCATAATTTTTCGTAGGGTATTCAATTCCCGGGAAACTCTAGAGAAGGTCCACAAAAACCTCCAAAGCATCCAACTCCTACTACAGAGATTCAACAGCGTCAATCAAAACGTAACATTTGGCTACAAACTATTCCTACTCTACGAATCCATCTTCTTGGGATTCTCGGGAATCAAGCTCCTTTCCCAGTACATGATGCTCGGAGTAATGTTCTTGACGTTGGCAAGCGTACCAACCATCACATACCTCACCATTTTTTCCAGAGCCTTTAGAATCCCGAATAAAATGCAAGAACTGAAATTGGGGCTAAAGACGGAAGCATGCGCTTGTTTGGGATCGCGTGGAAAATTCATACTAATTAAAACCATTGATTCGGTCCGATGCGTAGGAATCCGATCCGGACAATTCAATTACATCGAGCGGACTTCCGCACTCTTGTTTATTAATTTGATGGCGCAAAGTATTGTGCACTTGCTCCTTACCGTTTAGCTAATGTGTAACGTGTCAAGGTCTTTTGGCAGGCGTCCTTGGGGTGAAAATAAATACTTGTGATCTCTCTCTCTCTCTCTCTGTAAGAATTTGCATTGGCTTCAAATGACACAACATATTTTGATTATTATGGGGTTCTTTATTACTTGTTTACATCATAGTATTTTGCATCAAGGAATGAATTAGGAATTTGGAATATTTTTTTGTGGGGGAATCAAACCACAAATGTTATCACTGAATTGAATTTGGAAATTTGAGCTGATAAAACCAAAAATTCGCTTTGTTTTTATAAATTTGTGGATTTAAGAATATCATATTCAAATTACCACACATTAAAACATATATTGCGTGTATAGATGAATCAAATGGGAATGAGTCCTACGAAAAATCATTTGATTGCAATTTGTTTTTGTGGAGCTTGGAAAAATTACATCCTCACGAAAAGGGCGACGCACACAGAAAGAATAAGTATCAGCAAATATTACGGACATGAGAGGAGGAATCGCTGTTTGGAGAAAATTCCTGGTTGTGACTTCGTGTCAACCTTCACGTGCAATTAGACTCAGTATATCTCATATTTCCCTATCAACCTTGGAAAGGATTCTTGAAAATATACTTTCAAGTTACTTTTTAGTAACGGGTAACGATGACGGTAGAAATATGAGAGCTAAATAATGTGCGGAAGCATTTTAAAGTGCAAGTCAGAAAATCCATAAAAATTTTCAAAACTATCAAAAATATAACACTGGATTTGAAGCCACACACGTGAGCGCAAAAACTGAGCCTAATGTAAAGTATCTGCCTCTGCAATAATTATCTGCTGGCTATGCTATTTTTTAAATATAAATATACTCACTGACTTGGCAACAAATCCAGTGGTGACAAATCTCGTCTACTTGATTTTAATCTGCAAGGAAAAACTTTATTTTGTTGAGTAATTTTAAGGAAAAATTATTTTGGGTTGGAGAGCTTGAAAATGTCACACCTCAAGAATGCTGCAATCGTCGGCTGCTTTTTTATTCCAACACTATTATTAGCTACTTCATTGGAATCGTCCAGGTACAGTGATAAACGTTTTCCCTTTCAAATTATAGTCTGTTGTGTAATTATATCCCAATATATTTGCGTCATGGTATTTTTTTGTATGTTTTTTACCACATTTTTGTACATATTGACCAAAATGTATGCCACGTCGACAAAATTTTGGTCCCAAACGGGAAATTTTCCCGTACATCTCAAAGCTGGGATCTCGTCTGTACCACGAGAATTTTGATTTATTTGTAAGATTCATAAGTGGGAGAGAAATCTGTGAAAATTGAATTTTCATATAAGAGATTCCGTACACTTCCAAGTCTACCATAATATAGCAAAATAATTAGTAGAGTATTTTATACCCGTGACGAAAACCTGAAGCACTTTTTCTACGGCGATTCTAAGCAAGTAACTTTACTATCTCTGATGAATATTAAAACACGGGAATTTTTTGCCTCAGTTCTGCTCAGTCAGTGCGTGATCTCGCTGAAATTATGCAACCTTCCCGTAAGACAAGTTATTGTAGTATTTTAAAAAAATTGGATAAAAACAACATCATTCTTAAAAACCTATAGCATCACCATAAAATACATGCTTAAAATATTGATTTTGTGAAAATGTAGATGGGATACGCGTAAAGAGATTCCATGGTAAATATTTTACAACAAAAAGATTAATTTCCTCTAAATTCCAAATTTGCTGATTTTAAAGCTTTTACAAGACATCCATTGTCAGACGGTTATATTTTAACGTATTGGACTTCAAGAAGTCAACGCTATTCAAAAAACTCAGCAATGACATATAACTAATTAAATAATAATCATACTGTAAAATAATAATATTTAATTGGTACAAAAATATTCTCTGTTCAGATTGTGTAATCTTTTGTTTTGCTGGTAAGATTTTGTTCCAGTATAAGAGTAACTCAATCAGCTTTCTTCCACTAAACTATAAAATGAGTTCGAAGTTGACCAAATGCACAATAAAGTTAGGTCCGAGGTTGATAAACACAGTGGAAGTGAAATTTTGGCCCGGCTCATGGAAATAATATCACTCCTCTTTGTCAAATTTGCCAAAAGTTTCATAGTTTGACCTCCACAGGTCAAACACTGCGGGCGGTGTGTTTGACCTCCGAGGACAAATCCCCCTTTATATTTTGACCTATGGAGGTCAAGCTATGAAAATTTTGGCAAGTTTGACAAAATTGCCTGGGAGTATTGTCGTGAGGTATTTTGGAGCCAAATTTGGCAAAATTTGGATCAGCGGTTCGTTAGACAGGTCCTGACCACTAAATCCCGCACAATTTGACCCTTACCTTATGAGGATAGGTGCCGGGTCAAAATTTTGCTTCCAAAAGGTTTATTAACCTCGGGACTAACTTTAATGTGCATTTGGTCAACTTCAGACTCATGTGATATTTTTGTGGAAGAAAGCTGATGGAGTTACTCATAAATAAAATTGTAGTGAATTGAATACGGTAACAAATCATGGTGAATCTAAATTTTATTTGTGTCTTGTTTCCTACAAAACCCAATACAATGAAGCTGCTCTTACTGAACTAAGTGGTGAGTAAACATAACACTTATATTTTAATTTTTGATCATATAATTATTATCCAAAAGCCCCTCACACAAACTCTGTTACCCTAGCTATTACACCTGGCGTTCAAGGTAAGCCTTAACTATTATCACTCCCTTAAATCAGCCTAAATTTGCGAAGAATTGTCCAAATTTTTAGTTACACTAGCTATTAAAAACATAGGAAAATTGCTCAACAATTCGGTGGCAATTTATAAAATTATCCAAGTCAAAAATCCCCTGAAATTACAATATTAAAATATTACATTTACCCTGGAAATCCTTGCCAATTTGAACCAATTTTCGGGTGGTAAAATTTTTTACAGTATCTTCTCTACAAAGTGGCATCCATGGGATCCCAGAAATTCTGCCACTACTATACAGAGATGCTACTATACAGCGCTCCAAGCATTTTCCCTATTAAGGTTTAAAGTCATGCCAATTCTGAAGGAAATACCGAAACATTAGAAAAAATTCCGTTGATTTATGTCAAAAAGGAACTTAAATGTAGTTATTTTTTCATTTTTCGTCTGATAATATTTGATAAAAAAGGAGGAAAAATTGTCTAAAAACCGAAACATTCTTAAAAATTCGGCCACTATATGGATCGAGAGTTTTCAAAAAACCCTGCCACTATAGCGTATACCTTCGGTATGGAGAGACGTTGGGGAGGATTTTAGTCTGCCACTGTAGAGGGAATACCATCTTTAGGGGGAACCACCACATAGAGTATCCACTGTAGTAGTCCAAATTTTAATTGCATTTTGAAAAATGGTCTTATTTCCTGAAATCCAAATATATCTTTTGATATCGGAAGTGCTAAATTAATTTAAATTGTTTTGCATTATGTAAATAATATTTCGTCCTTGTGTATTTATATAACAGTCGCAGCCGACCATATAGCTGGTACGTATTTTAATTGGAATTTGTCTAATGTTTAAGTGAGTATTGTGGTAGTGATATACATATATTTATGCACTATGAATACAATAAATTTATGTAGTATAATTTACATGGTTTATCATAGCACAAGCTTCTGGTAAAAACTTGTACAAATTTATTTTCCTTACGCCTTTTTCTAAACTCCATATTTTTTAAATGCCAATAATAAATATTTGGGTAAGGACTGTAGTCAGTAATTTAATATTTTCCTTTGCTTTGTTGTAATATTCCAGAAAATATGAACGCTGCTATTGGTAAGTGTAGCAAAAGGATTTTTAAAGTGTAGTAATAGTCCAGCTTAAAAATAAAAGAGGGATCATTAGTTTTCTGATGTAAACAATATTATTTTTGACCTCTCTTGAGTTTTTGTTAACGGTTGCATGTATTATAGATTATTATTAACCGAAATATTGTTACACTCATAAAACATATTGAAGTGGGTTAAATTATTTTCAGGCGCGTTTGGGACATTTAATGGTAAATTTTAATTTTTGATTTGAATTGATTTGATCCAGGATTTTATCAACATTTGAATTTTCTCGTAGAATAATCGGGGTACATGTGGGAGGGACCACGTAACGTGATATTATTCCAGTGATTTTTCTCTAAATCAGCAAAATGTATATTTGCTTTTTTTTTCAGCTGCAGCAAAAATTTTTTTGAGTAAATGAATTTCCAACATTAAAGTAATTACAAATGTTTTGAAAATATCCAAACTTTAATTTAACTAACATTTACTCATTTACAGCCGCGGTCGGAGCCCTTACCGGTTGTACAAGTTCGTATATTTTGAAAGCATTAATTGTAACTGAGTTTGGAAAGTAAACCCTTCTTAAGCGACGTCTATAAGCCTAAAAATATAGTGGATTCATTTTATCTTCAAATACCCATTCACTGATTGACTGCTTAACCAAAATCTCACTTTTAGTGTGAGATTGTTTTAATATTGAATATTATTTTTTTTCAGGTGGTTCAACAAGTCCTGCCTGTGTAATTACAGCAATAGGTAAAAGAAATTCATAAATGTTTTCAATATTCACAAACATGGTTAAGTCTAGATTGTTCCCAACATTTACTTTGACTATAGTCAAATAATACCGCCATTTTGTTCAGATTTATTTTTTTATGACGCCATCAAACTTTTCAAGGTCATCCTTGGCCCAAAATTTTTAATTTGGGAAGAATCTGAAATGTTCGGCTGGATTTTTGCTAGAATTTAATGGGCTATTTTCTTAAAGGGAAATTTGTTTTACAAACAGATGCTGCTGTGACACTCGTATGTATGTATTATTTTGTATTCTTTAATCGAACAAAATGTTTATAATACAGTAGATCCCTTTTCGAGTGGCAACCTTGGGATCCAAAAATCTGCCACTATTTAGAGATTTCCAGAATTATAAATGTCACGTTGGTGTTAATCTCAAATATACATGGAAATCTCTGGGTAGGAATCTCATGTAAAATATCATCTCAAGGGAAACACTTTTATTTAAGATATATATACTGTAAAAGATTCCATCTGATTGTGAAATTGGTACAAGTGTAATAAGGGGAAAATTTTCTCATTTCCCAGTGGCTGCGGTCGTACTTGTATGTACGTAAGAACGTTTATTCCTATTTAATTTACTCGGGACTAATTTCGAGCTACCAAACATGTATATCGTCGGCTGAAGTGCAAAAGGGGCTATATGCAGGACGCTTAAACGGGAATTAACATGCGCTACCATCTATAAGCGGTGCCTGCGTGTAGCCCCTTTTGCACTTTAGCCGACGATATGGTTTAAATAGTATGCGTAGTAAGGAGCAGCCAGTTCAGACCAATGGTGAAGTACCTTGCCTCGGCCAGGGAATGGCACGGATTCGATCTATACCCTGATAAAGCCCAGCACACTGGCTGTTGCGGAATGTATGGAGAGAGCTGGAATGACGGTTGCACTCGGAAGGAGCTGGAGAGTTCAGATGG
>JAQFXU010003657.1:0-15604 GCA_034693705.1 Spatulosminthurus flaviceps
GGTGTTTCTAACTTTGAAGAAATCCGATGCCGGATTGTTTCTTACCTTTTGGGTTGTTTAGGGTTAGGATTCGGAAACTCGTGAATTGTAAATCGATTTTAAATATTTGAATTTTTAACAATCATTGACTTTAAATGAGTGGCAACGCTGGTGTGTGCCGATTAAAAAAAATTCCTTTGAAGGAACTCATTGAAGTTAAAATCCGTATCTTCACCCCCTTTAAAATTTTCAAATTTTGACTGTATGGGAAAAAATCGTTGTTGCGCTTATTTTGGTTTCTGGAATTTACACGCAAAAGATGTCAAAATTCAAATTGAAAATCCCTACGCTGTACGAAAAATACAGACATTCTGTGTGCGATGTAAAGTGCATGGTAACCTAGGAAATTGCTGTTGGCAGTGGCAGGTAATTTGGGACAGTTCCAATGCTAACGGTGCAAGAATTTTCACCTACACTCTTTAGCCTGCCGTGTAAATTTAGACGCATAAAATACCAGTGACGAATTTCTTTCCCCATAATTCACTTCCATTTTATTAAGTACACAATTCAGGTTTTAATTAGTACTTTTGCTGGAAGTGAAACTGTCGAGCATATTTGAATGATTTGATAATGCGGTTATTATTAGAACTAATTACCACAGCTTGAGTACGTACATGAAAAGTCCAAGTATTCATTAGTTCCCCCGCACAAGTTCCCCTTAATTGCTTTCCTTCTGATGTCTTCACAAATAGTGTGCTCAAACACCTTTATCAACGCTCCACTTTCCTCTTCATCTTTCATCCTACATGTACATACTTTTTAAATTAATAAAATACAAGTTGGGCACTAACGAAGAGCCACAATTTTTCCTCTCTTCAATTCACCTTCCCCTCGACATCTCCCCCCTTCCCACATGAAATACATCTATTTTTGCAAATGAATCAATAAAACATGAAAATTACCTTCATTTCCCCAAACCTCCCAACTTCTCATGACCTTTCGAGTACGGACTAGTAAAATTTTAATTTATTTTCACCAAAACTACTTCGCAAGTCTGACGTATACCCACATTCTGTTTATTTTATCTCGGCTATATATATGTACATCCATATTTATGTCTACACATGCGGTTTCTTTCTACAGGAGTGATGTTTGCGTACAAGTGCATTGCATTGCACAAGCAAGTAAATGTAAAAATCGTTTTACCTGAGCCTCCCTCAGGTTTACCCTGTAACAAGAAAAGTAAGGTCCTCAAATTAGGAAATCCTATGACACAAAATAAGCGCAACAATTCCCATCAATGACGTAACATTACGCTAGTTAGATATTTAATAAGATAATGCATATAACGAACTAAGGGAAAGGATGCTGAAAAATCACTGCAGTAATAACCAGGAGTGAGTCTCAAGTTCCATTACTTCACGAGCCCTGCAAGTCCTTAACAGAATGCAAGCTGATTGTCTCAAGTGGAAGATTTCAAGCGCATGCTGAAACTAATTGTACATAGAAAGTAGTAATCGTATACCCCGAGAGAATCCAAGTCTACAGTTACTGTAAATAGCAATAATGTAGTTGTACCTTGGGAACGACTTAGCTTGCACACAATTCATATAAGAAATTATTATTATTTCTATAGTTATCAACCTATACAACGTGTTTGCAGGAAGTGTAGATATTTATTCACTCTTGCAGCTACCAAGCTAATTAAGTCTCATCTCTCTCTTTCGCTTTCTCGCTCTTTCGACGGACTTATTAAAGGAAGCATCTGGGGGGAAAGTCCTTGAGCTGCATAATTATATGATAAATATAAATATAATTATTGTGGCTATGCTCTTGTGATATCATGTATAATATTATACACTTGCACAAGTAGTGTAGCTCCTTTAAAAAAAGCCTTCCTTAACAATACCAAGTCCTATGTCAGGTTTGTTTAAGGCAAATAATAGAAATTCTTCCGTCGTAATTAATTTCCGCGGGACTTGCATCCACTTATTATTATTATTATACATTTTTGGAACATTGAAAGAAATAATGATAATCCTCCGCCCAGAAAGATCGAGAGCGTGTAGTGGGAAATTTAAGTCATGTACATAGTCTTCCCCAGCTAAATTGTCTAGTGGACGGGCAGTAGTCATTAGCCTAATGACTTGACACAGCTCTGCATTTAATGCCGAGGTTTTTATACATACGTCATGAGCCATTCTAATTCTAATTCCCCTCACATAATAAACTCTGACTTGTGGAATTTGCCCATAATATCCCCTCATGTACATCCCACCACCATCGATTTCTTTCCTAACCAAGAGAGCAATATAATTTTTTCATGAATTTCTTCTCCCACGTAAAGGCTAAAAATCCCCTTGAACCACTTAAAACTCTTATATCAAATGTCAGCTTAGGCTCAAGCCTCCCCACTAGAACTTTCCAAAGCGAAAGAGAGCCGACAAAAGGAAATCAAAAACCCCGAGGTCTAAAACTAACGAAAATGCATACCCACCCCGAAAAATTACACATGTATATAAATTTTTTTAAAAAGCTCCGTAAGAGGATTGCAAGTCAAGACAATCCCATGGAGTTGCTTTAAAAAACTCTTTACCTGCACTGCAGCCCTAGCCCAACGTCCAATGATATGGATAGGAAGGAAACGAAAAAAATACGGGATAAAAAGTCATTCACTTTCCAATCTACTTTCTCATGCTAAAACACTTGAGTGTATGATTACACATATCTGAATATTACATTAATGCTCTTAAAGACAAAATTGTAGCGAGGACATTTCCCCATACGATTCCCTCCACAATACTTGGTTACTGTCTTTAGCCACACTTTCCCCGAGTAGGAAATGTCCCAAGTACGTACTTCGGACTCATTCCATTTTATTATATGCTGCTACATACACGGGCAGAGGATATTCGATTGTCAAGCACTAGGACCAACATACATCCTCCCAATATGAGTCACAACACGTACAAACCTTCCCTTTGAATCTGCTCCAGGGAAGATGTAAGGAAGGTAAGTCACATCAGTGGATCTCTAGAAAGGTACAAAAGGAAAAGGTGTTGGTGTAGTTTTACTCGGGAACATTAAGGGGAAAACCACCCGACTCATGCTGACTGGTGAGAGCGAGAGAGAGAGTTAGAACGAAGGAAAACAGAGGAGAGAATTGCTATCAAGTAAAACTTTCTAAACGCATGTCCAAGAAGGCAAAGCTTTACTCTTCACAATCTCTATTTTACAGATGGAATTGCCCCTTAAAGTGTAGCTCCAGTTGAATATGTAAGACTTTTGTATATTTCACTCAAGCTCTCTCTCTCTCTCCTTGAGCATATCAAGCTTCCATGTGACCAGGTTCCCTAGCAACTCAGCGCAACCCTGACACACAACAAGGGCGGTAGTAGTAGGAGCTAGAGCCGGAGAGACGGAAGGAGCGAGAAAACTTTTATGCACATGGTTCTTATATACTCCCTCACGTATATAATTCTTTATGGGATATATTACCCTAAATGTCCCGAATATACCACACTGACACATACTTTCCTCTATAAACACACTCCACTACATTGACTCTATCCCCACATTGAGTCTACGTTTCCATAGGAATTATACATACAGACCGCAGCCTATACTCCCCCAGCTGTTGTACTTACTTATACGGAAAGTATAGCATTAGTAGTAGTAGTAGTAGTAGCACATGGAGAATTGAGAGAGGAAAAAAAATTTCCTACGCATACTACAAAAATACATTAGAGTTTTTCTTCTCCAGAAATATGATGGAAAAACATACGCACCAAACATTCAAGATACGGGACCAACCGCCACGGAAACAAACGACAGTCTGACAAATTCCGATTGATAATATCGACACATCCCGAACCATTAGGTGAATCTTATTGTCTCTACTGTAGTGCTCCAAAAACCCTGTACTTTACTTGTCCTCTCATCTCATACCTCATATTAATTGCCAACTACATATACCTACAATATATATAAATGCCCACGTGTCCAGTTGTAGTACACTCCAGACCAGTTTTCAAGTTAATTCCTACGCTTAACCCTCCTCCTTCCCTCATCAATGTGTAGTGCACTCCTTACCTACTTTTTTTGTTTGTAGTGGTTAAAAGCATCTGCAAAAAAAAAAGATTTTTCTAACACTCGTCTCGTTCCTAACGTCAAAGTGTACATTTACTCGGGAATAGTTTGGATCAAAGACTACCGCTGAGTTGAAGAGTTGTACCACCTGGCAAAAGAGTTTTCTCCTCTACTTTTTTTTTTACTTCCAAAGATCTAACTACATTTCTAGAGATAGCTTTTTTTATATCTCGAGTTCAGAAAAAAAAGAAATAACATTGTAAAAATAAAAGAGAGGAGTAAAATAGTGTAAGGTAGATGTAAGGGTTGGAAATGTGAGATTTTTGAGAAAATCCTCATTTCTCCTCTTTTTCTCCTTTCCTCTCCCATTCCAAAATAATAGCATTCACCACCACTCACTCCACTAACAAAATCAGCAACTCAACCAGAGAATAACATGTGAAAAATTTTTTTTCCTTCTGTGAACCCGCATAGTGTTAAAGTGTTAGTCTAGCAAGCCACATTTCTTTCCGGGCAAAAGAAGGGTATGTATAGTGGTGAGAAAATAGTTAATGTGAGAGATATGTGAGGAGAGAGAGAGAGACCCAGTGAGGCTGGGACTGACTCCAGCTCTACACTATATCCTTTTTCCCTACCCACGTAACCATACGTTAAGTCTACTACATCGGAGCTGTTGAGAGCAGGAGAGAGAGCAGGGTAAGACGTAAAAACGTAGCAAAAACTCCCAGCTTCCAACCAACTTTCACCAGACAGTCAGGAACGGTTGGAGTGAGCGAAGTGAGTCCCTGTCATTCCCTTGTGCTTCACAATCAACCTCTTATTCTTATATATATGTACATATACATATATAACATAGCTTATTGACAATAGTGGTTTCGTACAACATTGAGTGAGCTTCACCGACTACGTAACAGCTATTATCACTAGACCGCACGCAGACAAGCAAGACGCAAAAGTGTGAAGGAAAGCTGAAGAAAAAGTAGAGAAGAAGGAGAAGAAAGAATATACGGCAAGACACTAACTCAACTTTCCTTTTAACATCTCCAAAAAATCGCTCATCCTAAATAAAGTGAAAAAAAAAGATTCCTTACGATATCCTACAAAGACTGATCAGCAGTTTTACTCCAACCATTAAAAAGAATTCCCTGTCTTTCACAAGTTTCTTTCTACACTTTCTACTACTACCACTCCAATGACTCGTATACTCTTCAGCTCCTTTAATCTGCCGCTTCCATATTCATGGAACTTTCTCAAGTAAATTTATTACTATAAAATCACCAATAGTAATCTCCTGCCCTAGGAAATAATAAATCTTCGTAATAAAAATTACACAGAGAACGGACCTACTGACTTCTAAATAAATTCTCTGGTATGTTCCCCGCATGAAAAACAAGTCAGGGAAGAGAGCTCGTGGCAAAGTTTAATAAGACAGACCGGTGTGGTGAGCAAAGTTTCTACGGGAATGGTCTAGCATTTATATTAATTGGAAAAACCAATGGAATCATGGGCTTCTGTAGGATTTGAGTTACTTAAAAAGTGTGTAGGTCTAAAAAATGTATAGGCAATTTATACACAAAGGAAATGGAGTTTATAAGCCAAACTGACTAAGTGTACCTTTATGATTACTTCTACTACGGTGGGATAGAGTGGTGCACACGTAAAGATATGGACAATATGACTATTACATTCACCAGTCCTCGTCAAATATGATGACAGTTCCTGGGAAAATTCCTTCACATTACAACCATTGCCATTACTATGCAAAACCATTGCGTGTATATTTATTGACGTTTACATTGCTCCTATAGATAGACCATTTGTAGGAACACGTTCAATACCTCAACCCACCATGACAATATACACCACCGCCAATTCTTATATAATATAAAGAGATAATAGATACATACAAAGATAAAAAGTGAAGTCCTCTCTCTCTCTACGTGTACTAAAGCCAAAACCTACATTGTGTGTGCAATCATAAGAATAATGATAAGAGACATCGAGTTCCCCCCGGCCTCCCTGCATATACACATTTGCGTGACAGTGACATGGCCCCGAATCAACTTAGTCCTCTGAAATATTTTCTATTATTATAACTATATGCTCTCCCTTTCTATATTTAACAGACCTGGACGTGTTTTCAAAGTAAACTTCAGAAAAATAACCCTGATTTGACAACTTTTTTGCGTTGACGATATAAAAATAAAATACCATAGGGAAAAAACACCTGTGAGGGAGAATGAAAGGGTAAAAATAGTCTTCGTTACTCCATTTCACGTTGAAAAGTTTTAAGGACTCTGACCCTACCAATGATATTTCTTCATTAAAAAAATCACTACCTTTTTTACAACATTTGTTCAAAGAGCTATCAACCCATGACATTACATTACAGCCACAATTCCTCCAATTGACATGACAAACTGAAAGGAAAAGTGACGGGATTGACATTAACAAGTGAAGTTCCTACCTAAGATTGTATGCAGATGTAGAGAGAAAGACGAAGATCAAAGAGTATCTTATTTCATGCATTATAAATATCCCAGTAAGCTATATAAGGTTGAATGGACTCGGGAAAGCCAGGGAGAATGAATTTTTCTCTGTGTACAAAAAGAGCAAGTGAAAATCAATGGCTTGATCATTAAAACTTCAAAAGTTTCACATTGTGATTGACATTGAATTTGAATTGATTCGAAGGTTACAATTGAAAAAGCAGCTTAAGATTTCTCTCTCTCTATCTCTTTCTCTGTTCCTCTCTGATTCTCTCTGTCTCTATTTATCTGAAAACTAAGAAATCAATTGTTGGGCAAATACTAACAGATACAAGAGTGAGGGATATTGTCTTGAAGTTTCACTCGAGCGTTCAATAATCATGTCGGAGGGTACTCCAGGGGATCATGGGAAAGCGGATGAAGAAGGCAAGTCGTCTCAGGAAGAGAAAGAAGGGGAAGAAGAAAAAAGGGCTGGGATAAAAAAGGGAGAAAGTTCGAGTAGTGAATTGAAAAGTTGGACACATTTAGGAGGAGATGGGTTGAGGGAGGAAGTCGTAAAGTCTACCGTAGTTGCATCTTCCAGCTCCACTGCAGCTTCTATGGCGCATTCAAGTCTCGCAGGTAGAAAATATCAGATCAGTTCAATAGGGAATAGTGCGGAAGATGTAGACTTAGAGCTTGAGGAATACTCGGAGGATGACACGGAGGTGTCATCCGAAGCTGTTGTTGACGACATTGAACTGATCCTAATGCCGGAAGAAGTAGAAGATCTCCCGGCCATGGATCATTCGCCAAAATTAGTACGAGTAACTGAGCTTAATATCGATGGGAAATATGGGAATATGGAAGAAGATTTTTTTAAAATGGATGAAGAGGATGAAGAACTTGAAGAGGAAGAGGAAGAAGAAGAAGAAGAATGTGGAGACGATGGAAATATCACAGAAAAGGAACCTGAAGATCAGGATGACCCTCAAAGTCAAGATTACGAGGAAGAGGATGAGACCACTGAGAATGGTAATTCCAGGCAGAGACGACTCTCCAGTGGGGACGTCCATTCCAATAGAAAAGTCCATTCCGGCGTTCAGACGGATATCTCCGTACTAGAGAAGGACGATGGGGGAGACTATGATGATGGGGAAGATGCATCATATTCCGAAGATTCAAGTAGATTTGATTGGAGACGAAGAAAAACATTGACATTGACTGGAGTTGGGATCGCAGGTGCAGGGAAACCCTCCACTGGAAGACTCGGTACTCCAAGAGGGAAGAAATTAAACTGGAAAAGTGAGCTTACTCTTCTTCCATCAAAAACTAAAATCGGATTTGGTGCTGGCGGTACGGGACTTAGCATGGGTGGGTCGACGGGCTTTGGGGCTTTCAGTTTTGCCAATTCGGGATATTCTGGTGATGCCAACTACTCTTCACAGGATCCATACTCACCGAGAGTAGCCAAATTTACTAGTCAGGTAAGGTCTAATGTATTTTTTATATATATCTTCACCCTCCTATAAATCTACGCGTTTCTTTGACTCTTAAAGATATAATGTTCTCACATATGCATGCGTGTATATAAAAATTCTCATAGGCCCCCTTCTAATAATTTCCCTAGGAAAATCCTTTCCCAAGGACAAGTGCATGCACAAGGGATAATTATGCAAATAATGGTAGAAGCCTTTGGTAAATTGAATATGCCACTCAGAGCTGCAATAATAATTATTGACATTGCCATTGCTGACATTGTTTTGATAATTTAGAGAAATATTACATATTGCAATGAAGCATCTGCTCCTTTGAAACTATCAGCAAATCATTACATTTCCGCTTAAAGAGTTTCATTCTAAGCTAAAAAACACACATGAAGATTTCTCGAGGGACGAGCCCCAGAAAGTTTATTTTCAGGCGAAGAGAAGAAATTATTAATTTTTATTTGCATTTCATTACTCTAATAGAGAAAGAGAGAGAGAAAGAGAGAACTGGAGCAGTAGTGTAGGCTTAAGAAGGAGAGGAATATTCACAGAAATGATTGAATTGCTACTAATAAATCATGGATTCCTACATTCCTACATGTAAACTTGTTATGTGTTATCAATCCCATTTATCTTATCTGCAAACATTTCCGCCTCACCAACCCAAGGCTTTTCCTGCATCAAAATTTTTTCAACCTTTTCCCAAGGAAAAAGGTGATCCATTAATTTTAGCCTCATTCTCGCATTTTCTCCTGCACTTTCACTTTTTTCCCCTTTCGTCATGTCTCTCACACACTTTTTTCTTTCTCTTTATCATCTTTTGACTAGTCTTTTCTAATAAGATTTCCTTGTGTGTGTGTGTGTGTGAAGAAAACCGTAGAGCATTTCCTTTCCCTTTTCTTTCTTCAATCGCTATATAAATATATTGGAAACTATGAGAAAGAATCTATAATAATTTTGAGGCTTTCAACGAAAGCTCAATGGACTCATGGGATATAATATAGGCTGGAAATTGTATAGGGAATTGTTACATAAAAGTTGCTATATATTTTTATGGACGTTGGGTCTCTCAGTGGGTTACTGGTTAGTTTAGAGGTCCCTTATCCCCGAGCTTGTTTCAAAAAAGATATAATATAATATCAAGGCTCGTTCTTGGAAACAACTCTGTAAATTACGAGGAGTGTAAGCCTCACTACGTGATATTCTCACTATGTCAATAGTATCTATTGGTTCCTTAAAAAAAGACCTCCGCTCCCTTTTCACCATCACTTCCTTCTCTCTTACATAATAGTTCCATGTCCTCGAAAAAATTTTTTGGACAGCATGTGAGGAAATTGCGTTTCTTCTCTCAAGTACTCCTCATTTCCACTCCTTCAAAATTACAAGGAGAGATATTTTGTCGCCAAAAAAAATTTATTACTTCGTTTCCGAGAGATGAGAAAATTTTGTTGCTCGCAAAAATGAAGGCAGACAGAAAATAAGGAAATAAAATTTCCTAATTCCTTGTATCTACCACTATACGCACCTAATGTAAAATAAATCAACGTACTTCATGACCTGAGCATGTGAGAATACTTTGAGAATATTAAAGAGAACTATGTTATTGCATAGTTAATTACTCGTAAATTTATTTCAGGTCCATGAAACTCTGTCTCTGATATTATTTTTATCCGGAGGTGCATGAAGCAATGTAGTAGTAGAATTTTAAATAAATACACTTTTGCTTTCGTAGGAGATACGCTGCTTTCCAGCCTTTCTCGAGTGATAAAATGTCCTTGGAAGAAAGTAATAATAAAAGTACCATGGAGTTTGATAGTGTACAAGGTTTCCTAAATAAAAGACAGTAATGTAGACTTTTATGGTATTACTTTTCTCCATTACTTCACACATTCTCCTATAGAAATACATAAGCGGAGTCCATTCTTACATCTGAAATATAACCTACGATAAAATGAGTTGCTTTTCATATATAGTAAAGAAAAAAAACCCTTGCCGCATCTTTAATCTGTAATCTCGAGGGAGAAAATAAAAAAAGTCTTGGGAATATAAATTGAAGCTCGTGAAAATGAGAAAGGGCTCACTTCTCTCCCCTCACTTTTCTCATGTTAATTTCTCCCGCCCAAGAAAAAAAATTCCTTCAGGTGTGAAAAAGAAAAACAAGCGAAGCTTTTCTTTTCAAAAGTTTCACGTTACATTAAAGATCTTCCGATGTGTGCCTTATCTTGCATACCAAGGAATGTACTATGGCTTTAGTATAGAGCGATACTGTGAAGAAATGATAGAGATAAAAGTCAAAAGTTGCTGTTAACACAAAGAAATGAGAAAAATCCATGTGAGGGCACATTCAACGTAAGATCAAAGTTGGTTTGAAAGCAAGTTTCAAAGCTTGCACACACATTGCATTGGCATGTGTCCTCTTTCCACTCAAACTCTAATTACGGGTTAATGGGATTGAAGGCTATAACGTGCTGAGTGTGTACTTGGAATTTTTTTTGGCAATATTCCGCTCCTTCAAAATGACATTTCTAGGGTGTACGGAGTCCTCCTGTGTGAAAACTCTAACTTGTAGTTAGTAAGTTAACATATAGGAAAAAATAATGAAAAAATATAGGCATTTTCTCAGACACTAAGAGGAGAGAGAGAGAGCGTAAATTAGGTCAGATACGGAGTAATTTGAAACTGTGGCAGTAGGTGATTGAGTGGCTACTCACTGTCTTAAGTTTCGTATATAAATACAAAAGTTTATACGTGTGTATGAGTTTCTTAGGTTTCTCTAAACAGGCTAGATTACCGCCCACGGCCTAGTTCCTCCCATGTATGCATTCCCATCGACTTTAAATGGAACTAAAAAAAAGTGAGCAAGAGCTAATGAGTTAATTAGAGGACGGGAAACTTTTCCTATATTGACATTTCCCTTTGCTTTTTTTCCCCTAACAGAAAGTGACCATCAAGAGTGATCAGATGGTTGAAAGTTTTTTTTCCAGCCATGGATTTCCACAACATTGATTAGCTCCACCGAGGCCTTCAATTTGAAGGAGCGGCTTCAATGTTCACTTGTACTTGATTTCATTGTAATTGTTAATGCGTCCGAGGTTGTCCAACAAGATTGTTAGTTCTTTCTACATACAAAACATTTGGACTCAATGTGGCGGACGGACTGAGCTCAGAGCTTAAAGAGCAAATTCATGTTTATTATTTCCTCACTCCGGATTTGTTACCAATTTCCAACTCTCCTCTTTCCCAATGCAATGCAATGCTGCTCCTGACAATCAAGTAGAGAGAAAATGCGACGCTCTTTCTCCACACCCATAACATTGCTTTAGTACTTGAGTACAGCGTAAGACTATTTTACAGTATTTCACGCCATATCATAGGGAAAAAACACCTCCTGTATATGCTCCTCCATTAAATCACAACAAATTTTATATGCATGGATTGCACATATGTCTGCATTTTCGCACCACTCCTTTCTCTAAATTGTGCATGTGCTCGGCTCTCTCGCTCTTTACTCTCTCTCTCTCTCTCTCTCTCTCTCTCTCTATAATATGCATACAAATTTTGTACATATGGTGTTTTTGGCAGACGTGTTTATTTTAGCATAGAATCAAGTTTTGTCATTTGTCCAGTTATTTTCCTCGCTCTCTCTCTCTTCCTCTCACACTCACAAACATACAACCACGGCCTTTCCCTTATTATTACTCCTACTTGTTCCCTGATTTTCATTCCCTCACTGTCTCCACACGTCTGTCTCTTACTCACTCACAATCTGACTGGCCCTAACAGCTTGTTTCCACAGAGCAGAGACATTTGAACAGAACGTGAGCTTTCTTTTTGGTTTCTCTCTCTCTATACTCTTATACAGTATACATAAGCTATACAACTCCTACACACTAACACTTTCCATATGCTTAAGTAAGTAAGTAAATCCAGAGAAATTATAACCCAAAATACAAACATTGACGGAACTAATGTGGAGAACATGCTTCTCATTTATGAGCTGCGTAATGCATTTCCTCCTTCGAGCTCCACACTAAATGCAGCCGTCTGCAGTAGCCGAGTGAGGAACAAGTCTGGCGTGGTAATAAATGAACCACATTGCCAGCAATTTTTTTAAAACTCCCTACCAAAAGTAACTTTGTCTGCTGGGTTTGGTCTATATACAGTGAAGAAATACAGTGGATATTTATGCGCTAGTGTGTAGAGTTAATAGATGAAGAGAAGAAGGAAATTCATTGAAGAATTCATTGAATGCGACAAGCATGAGAGCATGAAGGGAAGACGAAAAATCCACAGGATGGTTAGCATGGCTTTTCCAAGTATAGATATATAAGTTTAATGCTCTTTTTTGTGTGTATGTGTGTGTGTGTAGAGTCCATGACTATTTATTTATTACCCTCGCATGATCCTTACCCCTTTGTTTGCATTCAGATCGACGAGTCAGGGATCGAAGGATTAGAGACTCTGCTAGGAATAACGCTAAGTTTCATTCTTCTCCAACATGATTGGTTTTTTGCTGGCTCTTGGGGAAGAAAGTTTGCGCAGAATTATAGGAAAAGCGTGTATTTTTATAAATACAGTTTTCCCATATTTGAGATAGTTTTGTGAGCAGGAGCATGCAATATCTTCAGCATTACATCGAAAATGTTTTTTTTACATTTATGTAACGTTATATTCAGAGAGGAAATAGCATGATGGGTGCAATTTCAATGTAAATTTGTATTTCGCGAATTCTTTCAAATTTTTCTATACCTGGAATTTTCATGCTTCAGGTATAGAATTTTTACAAGAAGATCCTACACAATGATAATGTGCTCAAGTGTAAACATTGTGAGATCCTTAGATTGTCAATATTTGTTGAGAGGAATAGAATATATAATAGTTCCATTCAAGACTCTCAAAATTCATGGACATGATTTTAAGCTGACAGGAAATTGGAGGATGTTTTGAAAAAAGAGAGGAAGTTTGCAATTTTACATGTATTTTTTGGATATCAAGAGTAGATTATCAGAGGAAAGGCTCGGGAAATCTAGAGTAAAATAAATTAGATATATCTGTAAGTTTTTGTAGATGAGGATCATCTTTCCGAAAAAATCTTCTTTCCCAACAGAAAATCCATATCGATCAAGTATTTTCTCCAGGGCCTTGTAACTTTGGAGGAATTCCTATATGTTTATTTCATTTGGACCAGATGGCTCTTGTAAAAAGAGGCCGGAATCTATAGAAATTGGAAGGATATGAGAGGACATTTGTATGGAGAGAGAGAGTTGTGCAAGGAAGGACTCATTGTAATATTTGGCAAGTCTCGGGGCGAGAATAAAAAAAAATATGATTTATCATTGGTATTCCATTTGAGAAAGGTAGGGGAAGGTACATTGGTAAATCTACGTCACGTACGAATTTACAATATGTACACATGTACATATTTCCAATGTTTTATATAAGCTTATTGGGGAGGATTTTTCATAAAATGTACAAGTCCGTGAATGTTTACCATGGACAAGGGCTAAAATTGCATGGGTTTAAGGTACTTTCACTCTACTATCCCCATCACCTCAAAACTGTTTGTACAATCCGGAGAAAGAGAGGAGGAAGGAGCGTGCTCAGGGTTTTCTATGAACATTTTATGGTTACATGCGTCAACCTTTACAATATTTATGATAAGGAAATACAAGAGACTATGTCCATTTGGAATGTATAAATTTTTCTCTCTCAGTACAATTTAACCCAAATGCCTAATGTAAAGGTCTTGTTTCATTGCAGGATAACGTGATGAGCTCTAGTTCACAATTTCTCAAGCCAAGTACTTTGTATCGGACAAGGAATTTGTCAAGGAATCTCAACCATTTCGCTTCCTCAGAAAATACTTTCATGCAACAAGAACAACTGGACTCTCCTCGCTTGCAAGCCTCAACGACAGCACTCTGCACTTCTACTAATTTCCGAGGTAATATCCTAACTTTTCTTCCTTCAATTTCATCTCATACAATATTACTTTTGTCTCCACAAATTCTTCTGTTTCTTCTTCTTCTCCATTTTATGTACACTACACGTTTCTAAAAGTACAAAACATTTATTGCATTTTTGTACCTGGAATTCTTTCCCCTTCCAACAGGTATCACATTAACGTAATTAGTTCGAGTATGTAGGTGCAATGTTTCAAAAGAATCTTCTTTCCTTTCTCAAATAGCCAGTTACTTTCTCTCAAAAAAAATATTAGGTCCCGTAAAAAGGTGTCATATTTCGCAAAACACAGGGATTTCTGTAAGGATAAATCCTTCCTTTACTTTGTTCAAATATATGTCTATAGTCCAACAAAATCACTGCAATGCAGGTTAAATGGTAAACGTCAAGTGTACAGGTACTTTTGACAAGACTGTTTATATTTTTAGTTGTGAAGAAGTTGAGACGTAGCCATTATTTTAATTAGAAAATTTCCCCTAAAAGTAATTTCAGTGAAAGCTAACCTCCAGGTTTTTCCCTATAATTTTTTCATGTAAATGCTAAATGAAAAAAATTTTATGCACATTTTTTTTTACATATAACAATTTTGTGTACAAGAATATCCCACAAAATATACCCACCACAATAGCATTGTATTTGCACAATATATACTTTATGGAATTTTAAATCTCCCATGAAAGCGCATTAAATTTACAAAACGCAATTTCCTACTTTCCTCTCTCTCTCTCCCTCTCTTCAAGTAGCTCATGCAAGTTTAACGTTAAATTTAATGAGCTAAATTCCGGATGCACAATCTACGTACTCACGTTTGAAACAAGGGTCTGGGAAAGTCCTAGTAGTAAAGCCATTCAAGTGGAACTTACGTCATTGTGAAATGGAATCAAATAGTAATTTCCATGTAGTAGCAATACCCTTGCCGCCAGAAAATTAACTGACCATGATAAAAGAATTTGGAGGAAAGAAATACGCTAGCCTTATAGTCTCGAAGACTAATTAAATAAAAGAGAATTCAGTCTGATGACACTTCATCCATGAAGTGCATGATTCCGAGTAGATTTACCCATTCAGCTATGAGCCATAAACAAATAATCTCACAAGTTCCTAACTTTAACAGTCATTTGATTGAGTGTGGCTTCTTCTCAGATAAATTCCCTATACGTTGGCCTGACAAATAAATACCAATTAGTACTCGGAATTTCTTTGTGTCTTGCTCGAGGGGAATAATAAAAGCTCAGAGAGAGAGAGAGAGAGAAAGAGTCGAGTAGAAATATAAAAGGTCCAGAGAAAATACACATAGGAAGGAGGAAAAGACCCTAGGCAAGTTAAATATTGGAAAGGGTAAGTACATTTGAAGGTGAAGGATTTTCGGGGGAGGGAGAAAAACTCTCGTGATTAAATTACGCGAGATTTCTCCATGTAGCCGTTTTGGGATTCATAAAAATGCCCAATTCTCACGACTAACACTCCAGAGTCCGAGAGATAGAGAGAAGGTCCTAGTCATTTTTACATCATTAATTTTTCACTCTTTACTCTCTCCATATGATTGTACAGTAGATTCTCTATATAGTGGTTCCCCCTAAGATGGCATTCCCTCTACAGTGGCAGACTCAAATCCTCCCC
>JAQFXU010003658.1:0-15600 GCA_034693705.1 Spatulosminthurus flaviceps
AAAGCGGAGTTTTTTGTATGTGAAAAAATACGTTAAAATCCCAAAGTTTATTGAAAAAGCGGCCTGTTCGAAAATGAGGGAAATAATTTGCTGTGGGGGATTTCAGAGCTGGGTTGTTTTGAACTTTGACACTTTAAGCTACTAAAAGTTAAGTCCACCTTTATGAAAAATTTTCTTATTAGTAAATAGTATGTATGGGAATGGAAGGAAACATTTGTAGTAGTGTCCAATGAGGGTTTTTTTTTATAGAAGAGAGAAGATATGGCAAGGAAACTGGTTTCCTGTTCACAGAAAAATTCAGTCTTTTCCTTATGTGTAATGTAAAACCTCATTTACATTTTCAACTTTTTTCCCCCCTTCCCTTGACTATCTTTATCCATTGCATTGGTATTTTTACTCATCGTAACTAACTACTTTAGTACTTACAGCTAAAACTTGTTTATCTTCCCTTTGTATATATTTTCGAGTAAAATGAAACAAAAAACTTTCCTTGTTGTCATTTCAGAGAAAAGCTTCTCAAAGGAATTTTAGTGGGTTCTTGGTAATAATAAATGCGTCAAATGTTTCTCATAACAATTCATCCAAGAGGAAATTTTTGAACTTTTGCTTTCTTTTGTTTTTTTTCCTCTACCGCCTCATACCACCACCACCTCAACATTATTAATAGAGACTGGACAAGCCAGGGCAGGGGTTTGAAGTGGTTGACTTCATTTTTTTGGTTTTGACTTTATTCTTGTTTTTGCATCATTATTTAGTTTTTTTTTTGCTCAAGGAAAAATTTGCAAGTTGAGTGTAAAATTTATCTGCCCACAACAATTGTTTGTTATTCTTTTGGAGAGAGGGAAGGATTTGTGTAGGGGAAACGGTGCTGGGCATTCCTTTTGGGAACGTGTGTGGATTTTAACTTGGTCGTATTGACAAAGAGATATGGTGAGAGGGTGACTTAAAAATTATGTAGATATACTTTTGATTTACAAATTGCCATGGTAATTACCTTCTTCTTCTTCTTCTTTTGCTGACTCCTTAAGTCAGAAACCAAATAGAGCATAAAAAAATGATTAGAATTTCAAATTTAGTTCTCATGAATGATGTTATTATTACTATTGTTATTATTATTGTTACGTATTGTGTTTATTAGTAAGTCCAGCAAGGTTTTGTAGCAATACAAAACGTACGACAAATACGTGCGTATGTATATGATGGCAAATAGGCAATAATGTAAGCAAATAGGATTGAGGAGATACAAAAGAAAAATTTTTGCGCATATATTTTTTCCCTTTTATATACACACAATGAATGGTGAGGGGCCCATGGGAATAAATGAGGAGAGGAATAATTATTGTATTTACTGAAGGATGAGGATATTGAAGAAATTATACAAAATAATTAGCATGTGGACATCACATTGACAAATTTCCTCCATAAATATTATAATTTTTTGATTTTTTTCATCCTCATATAAGACATATGTGAGTATAGATATTTATGTGACCGGAGATATTTCTTGTAAGACTTGAAGCAATGGTTTTTTTCTCAGCTTTTATGGCATGTGGCCATTGCATGAAATTCTACTACTACTCTCTTACCTTTTACATGTTTCTCCACTCGTGAATTTTTGAGAGAGGATGCGAGGAAGCGGAGATTCTTGTTGAGTTTCAAGGGTTGTTGGAATAATATGTTTAACCGTTGCGATATTCTACAGGCCTTCTGTAATATCATTCTATATGTGAGTACATATAGTTACTGGCTGAATGGGGAATAAGAAGAGTTGCTATGAATTTTTTATGTTGATCAAGACTTTGGAGGAATTAACGGGTTGCAATAATTAAAGAGATCAATTTTAATGTTATTCTAAAGACGTCAGTTTTTGCACGATTGTGTCAGTAACTCAAGGTGAAATGGAAACGTAACGATTATATGAGTAAGGGGCGAAGCCGTCTTATGTCCAGCTTGAAAATTGATTATCTTCAGGCTTGAGAAGTTAGGACAAAAAAGCGCTATATCCTGGGAGCGTGTAGTGAGAGCACTTGAGTGAGCTACAGAGCTAGAGCGGGAATTTTGAAACAATACAAATAACAATAAACATTTGAATTGGGTGGATCCAAGTGAAAAAAATGTATTGCACGTGTCCAGTGCAGATGTGAGTTTCCCCGGGAAAATGTGGTGAAGATGTATTTAGGGAGCTTCTTTTAGCAGTTTAGAGTAGCTGTTATTGTTAAAGTTGTCATTGATTCGCTTGAATTTATTAAGGTGAATTCTCCAAGGAGCAGTAGTGAGAGTAAAAGTCCTGGTCAGCAAAATCCATGTTAATGGATTGTGACAGTAGGGAATGTTTTGGGTTTGGAAATTCTGTCCCTGCCTGGATCTCCCTTTAGCTCCGTGTATTTTATGGTGAAGCTTAAATGAAGCAGGTCGTTTGTAACCTCTGCAAAGACTTGACCATAAAAAAGCTTTTTGTGTTTACCCGCCCTACAGCTCCGTAGGAATTCAAATTAGAACGGAAGGAATGATTATTGGTCTAAAATTATTTAGGCCATTGGTATTAACTCAAAAAAAACCTACGAGGTTACTATATGTTTATTTAAAATCAAGTTAGAACTCCTCGGGTTGGAGAATCCCAATCTAAGGAGCTGAAATTAATGTGAAGATGTGCTTGAAGCTATTGGACATTTTTATTTGTTTTTCTAAGGCTATGGCTATAGAAATAGTAAAAGTAATAAGCGGAAGCCCCTGTAGAAGAAATGGCCACGGGCGAGGACTCTCTGTCATGTTTTCTAAATTATTGGAATTGAAGATGTGACTTGAAGTCATTGGGATTTTTTTCTTGTTTCCCGTCATACGATGGGCTTTGCCAGCGGGTCCTGCTGTAATTTATACGTATTTCTACTGGATATAGTTCATAATAAATGCATTTGGTTTTGACCAGTAACACTCAGTTACTCCCGCCAGAGACCCAACCTAAAAAAAGTAGGCTTGTACATATGGACAGAGACGACACTAGAAAATGCCGTGCATATTTCAACTTGAGAGCAAGTCAAGACCAGACATTGCAGGGACATGCTAATAACTATTATTGTCATCATGATAATTGATACGTTGAATTTATTCAGCATTCAGAATTTACCTATATATCTACCCTATGTATTTTAGCTGTATGTTAAATGTGTATACCTTTTGCTCGAAATACATAGGAGACTATTAATGGCTTTTTTATGTAAGAAAATGTTCAGCTATCATCTCTAATCATTTCCAGGTTAAACTGCAATCCTATATAGAATTTCTAGTAAAGGTACTAAGAATAATTGAGGTTGAAATACATTAGATTTAAATGCTTCAACTTATAATTTACTGCATGGCTCTCTTCTTCACCCTTCCCCTCATCATCTGAATGTATTTTTGCATTCATATATAGAGAAATATCTCATGTTTTTCAGTTGTGAATTGTGAGATACTTTTAGGGTGGATTTGAATGTGTTTTTTAGCCTCTCTCTCTCTCTCTCTCTCTGCCCCATACAGTAATTATTCATTAGGGATGGAAGAGGTCATAGACTGTGTAACCACACTGCCGCATGTCATAATTACGTAGCAATATTATTGACGGTTGATAAAATATTTCAAGGCTAAAAATATCAGGGGATTATACATATATAGAAAATACATAACCCTTACTCATAATTCTATTGCTCATAATTCCTCTCCCTAATGATGCTCTTTTTTAACATCCACAAATAACTTCGTCTGGCAAGTTCCATTTTATTTCTCTCTCTCTCTCTCTCTCTGATAGTCATTCCACAAATGGGATGTCATCCCATGGAATTTTTTCCAAATTAGCTTTTATCAGCATGTCTCATCAGGTTTAAATTGCTCTCACATGAGCTCCTGTAAAAATATTTGATTTCTCAGCAAACTCAAATTGATTATTGCATATTCTTCAAATTTACATAATTGCAAAAACCGCATATGTTTTTGCAGTGCTTCTTTTTGTTTCCTCTCATGTATAATTTTTTTGAAAGGTCAGTTTTTTGTAGGAATGAACTCTAGTGTAATTAATTATTTCTTGAAGGAGCTCTCCGGAAACGTAGGGAATTGGGCAACACTGTAAAAAATGCAAAATGAGATCTGTTTGTTTAGAAATGTATAGTAACAGAGAGAGAGAGAGAGAGGGAGGGATGATATGAGAGAGTATAAACAATTATAAAACTATTGTTGATAGAGTTGTCATGTGTGGTAACTTGATCAGAAAGGAATGTTGCCTTGGTTATTGGCTCTCTCTCTCTCTCTCTCTGTATTTTGTATTTTATTATAGGGAGAGTTATGAATGTGCTAAAAGCTTGTGTATTACCCAACTCTGCTCACATGTAAGGCTCCCATTGTGTATAAAATCTAATGATAAACATTACTCCTCTGTTAATCTCTAGAGCTATGGCTGTGTGGATGTGAGGAGGAGAGGGAATTAAATAAATAATTAAAAGGCTTCCCAGTATAAGTACTCTTACAATTAGTTAAGCCTTGGATTTTCTCTCCAAGTTTCTTCATAATATACTTCAAAACTCTTTATTTTTATACATTTTGGGGCCAAACACTTCTCTCCCAGCTATACATATGCCGGTTTTGGAGGAGGTTCCTTTTAGTAATTTACAACTGTTGAAATTTTTTTTCCTCCTCACTTCTTTTGAAAATAGAATAATACATATTATGTGTATTTATATTATATGAGAGCGTTAAAAATATATGAGAAACAAGAAGCTTTTCCTCCAACAAAAGCGTAGCTTATAGCGTTGACTTGTAGAGAGGAATTCAAAAAAGAAGAGAGAAAAACGAGTCTTTCTTGATTTTATGGTACTTTGATGTACACGTTCATATATAAATATGTATGCCCTATGTGTGTAAAGGCTATATTAATTTATAGGAGTGCATTAATTCACATATACCTATTATGCTATGCTGTATGCTATATCACGTAGGAATACGGGGGACGGTGGATTTTCTCGGGCAATTTTTTTCCTCTCTCTTGTTCTCATACTACTACTACTACTACTACTGTTCCTATAGTATAGCAAATCAATAAAGTCTGTCAAAGAATATAGAGGACGATAAAAAATCTGGACAAGGTCCAGTGAAACACAAAAAGAATCTTTTCTTTTGGCAAGTTCCACTCTACTGTGCTCTAGTATGTATCTGTAGTATACGCTCTGTACGCTCAATATGTAGCCATGTATAAAAATATAGTAGGAGCATATGGAACGGAGAGAGGAAGGTTATAGTAATATTTCTTCATCCTTCATTCTAGTACATTTCTCTCTGCTTGTGCTGCTCCTGCTAGCTGCTCCTGCCCTTTTCTTCTTCCTCTCCCATGGGTTCTCTCATGCAATGTAGAAATGTTTGTATTGCCGAGAAATGAAGATAATAAAAAAATATTAATGTTAAACGAAGGAAGATGTAGGAAATGTTGCCTATGGAGCGAGGGCCTATACGTCGTAAGACACACGTCGGCTCCGTATGTTTGAGTGCACTATAAAAATTCTTGGAAATTGTACAACATTCTTGGACTTTAGGAAACTACAGAGATAATACAGGAGGAGCAGCCGTCGTGGCTATATGTTGTGGAGAAAAAGAACTCACCGAAATTTCTTTTGCATGGAAACATGAATCTATGTCAGTAAGTCAGAGAGTTAAAAGTGGATGTGGGGGCTCTTTAAATTGTATATGATGGTACTTTCTTGTGAGTACTTATAAGATTATCAATTGTAATGCAATCGAGACTAAAGGCTTTTACTACAAGAAACTCTCAAACTGCCGATTGATTCACACTAACCAAAAGTCTAAGGTCAAGTTAAGATAATTATTTGTTGGATAGGGAGAGAGAGAAAGAGAGAGAGACCTTCTCAGGATTTTCACAACTTTAAACAACCATAGCTCAGAATGTGAGAGCATGTTTTTCCTCTCTTAGTTATTTGTATATTTAACCTACAATGGTTAATGGGGCGCTGGATGCGGAGTGTGAGGAGCTGCTATATACTAATTTGAATTTAATACATGTGCCCATATTTTGACTTGAGTATAAATTAACGTGTAAAATAATACTGTAAATTATACTAAAATAGTAATTTACAGTAGCTTGGAAGTAACTTCAGCCTTGGGCTTTCTATACCATTCCACACTAAGCTATCTCTCTCTCTCTCTCTGTACTAAATACATATGTGGATTTTGAGCTTTTCTATTTTCGTCCAATGCAATAATACTATACATGTTGAAACTAATATTAGCCATTTGAAGAGAGCGGATTTGATTAGGACTCTTCCGTTAATTATTTGCCCCGTGTGCTTCTTCTCATTAGCGAAGCAATTGACAAGGCTTTGTTACACATGTGTTGGAAATGTGTCTCTCGCAATGTTATAGCTCATTATTAAGGGGAAGACGAAAGGACTTTTCATTTGTTCCTTTTATTTTTAGGAGAGAACCCTGGAGAGAGGAAATGGTTGGTTTGACCGGGGATTATTATTCTCCTTCTTGTAGTGTTTTAATGTCCTGTGGAAAGTCAATGATTTGAGTGGTAATCAAATGACACGCTTTGTCACAATTAGTATTTTCTTTCAAACTATTATTAGTGTTGTCATTTGAGAGAGAGAGAGAGAGTGCGAGAGGGGGGATCATTACTTGAACAAATATGGGGTGAAAGGAACTTTTTCAAAAGGGGAGAGAAGACTACACTATGAATGGGAAATAATTTTCCTTGGATTGTACATACATGGATTTTATAGTGTACAAAAGGGTACGTACATTGTAGTGTAGTGAATGGGAATACGAAGGGGTGTTTAAGAGTAAACAAGGCATTATATTGGATTGTATAAAATCTACACATTCACACACACACTTGTTTCCCTTTCAATTCTGACGGATTTACAACCACTCACGGTTATTACCTTTGATGATTCTAATAAGAGCACACACGTACACAAACATCTATTATTGTATGAAGGAGAGGTGAGATGTGTGTATTGTGTGTGTGTGTGTGTGTACAATGTTATATTGAATTTTTGTGTATTGCCATAAATGTAAAGGGATTCAACACTTACTTGGTTTTCTGGTTTAGGCAATAATGTGAGTGAAACCATGTAATTTTCCCTATATGAATGAACAGTTTTTTCTGCTTGTCTTCCCACATTTTTATAGGTAGGAATAAATGATTTTTTAAATTGCCAACGTATTAAATTCCTCAATGGAGCTTTTTGAGTAATGCAACATGTATTACGTAATGTAGAATTTTGTATAATTTTATCCCGTGCTTTTATTATTAGATTTGATACAATATATGCATACTTTACTCTCAAATATAATATTGGAGAAGGGATAAATCTAAGAAAAGAATTTTCTGTAGAAGTTTCCCTCGTCACGAGGATTTTTGTAAAAGATTTATTTTTAAAAATGGGAAATTGAATGCTATTGGAACCAGCTGGGGGATCTACGTCAGCCGATATTGGACTCAGCTCTTGGATAAATTTTGCAAGGAAAAGGGGAGGGGATTTTTTTTTAAAACAAAATGTACCATAAAACTTGTGTGAAAAGTATGAGTGGAGCCAGGAAACTTTTCCGCATATCCTGTTTTGTTCCTCCTAAAAATCTCCTCTCTATTCTGTATTGTAATTTTAAGGAAGGAAGAAGAAAGAGGGAAAGAGTGAAACACAGATGTGAGCATTAAAAAAAGAGAGTTTTCTCGTTGTTGGGAAGAGAGTGAAAGAGAGTGAGAGAGAGAAAAAAGGTCGTCAAAACAAGAATTCTCTAGTTGAAAACATTAGACTCATTAAAGATACATGCCATGGATGTCTGTTTATTTCCTTCCTTCAACTTGAGACTCTCTTTGGGATATTTCACATCTGCCCCTCTCTCCCTTTCAGACGTACGTTACAGTGTGTGTGTGTGTAGTAATAGTAATAGTAGTAATAGTATTCCAAGAAAAAAAACTTCTTTTTGCGGCAACTTTATACATTGCTATGGATCAAGTGTGAAACTATCCGTTGAAAATAGTTTACATAATTTTAACTCTTTTTTTTCTCTTTCTCTCTCTCTCATTCCATAGGAAAAATGCACGTTAAGTAAATCCAATGTCATCCTAAGTATACATCATGTTACGGGATTCTTGTCAATTTCATTTCCACCATAAGCCATTTCTTTTTTCAAGGTTCTTATTTTATACTTGTAAAAAATATCCGATGTGTCTTTTAACACCAGCTTCTTTTTCCCCACTCTCTCTCTCTCTCTTTCTCTCTTCCATACACATGTCCTCGTAAGTAATTTCTTTATATTTTTTTTTTACTTTGCCGACAATGGATTAAATGGTGATAAAAAATGTATTTAAAAAAAGAAAGAAGGGGAGAAAGTTCCTCTTGGAATTTCTTTTTGAGATTTAGAGTGAAAAATTATTGCAGTGGAAAAAAAGTGCAAATTTTTTAAGAGGGAAATACTCAACATTTTTCCTCCCCGAGTTTCGTTTGTATGGATGAGAGGTGATATCTGCTCATGCAATTCCTGGCGATGTGGCAGAACTTCTCAGTAGTTCTTCCTTTCGAGTTGAGTCTCTCTCTCTCTCTCTCTCTCTCTATAGAAGAATACTTATATTTTTAAGTATATTTTTATATTGCCTACACGCTTATATGCAGATACGTAGCATACAACCAGCTGCATTAATCTCATGGTATGCTGAGTGAGGAGTGAGAGAGACAGAATCGTCCTTCTCTCTCCCAAGTTTTCACGGAGTAAAATATCACAGAAGGAGAAGTGCGAAGGAAGAGACGAGAATGCAATTCATGGATAATTTTAAAAACGGAACTTGTACAAAAATAGATTGAAACTTGTTCTATTTCCTAATGTATGTACGCCACTGAAATTCTTTGCATGTTTTTTTGTGTTAAACCACAATTGTAACCAGAGTATGGTAGATACATATTTAAAAGTGGATTTCCAGTTTTTAAGTGTACAGGTGTAAGTTAGAGGGAACTTTTTACACATGTGAAAAATCCTCCAATTAAGAGAAGTATCAATGTGGAATTGCCGTACCCGGAAGAAAAAAGATTTTTCCTCCTTCTCTTATTTAATGGAAAGAGAAAAATGGAGTATCATTTGTAGAGTAGTAGAGAGAGAGAGAGAGATAAAAAAACTGATACGTAGACAGAGAGCGAGAGAAAGAGAGTGAAAAAAGGAGACAGAGGGAAGTTGCAAATCAAATCTAAACGAATCCGCAAGAACGTTTTCTCGACATTCTTGAGTGTTCCTTGCTTCTTTCTATGCCTCTATAGTTTTTCCCTATGTTATCTATGTAGAGGAAGTGTCTGTAGGAAAGAGAGGTACGGGAAAAAGCTTAAGATACCTCGAAGAAGTGATTCTCCGTACACAATCGGCTTTCCTCGGCTTTTCTCTATCAATATTCTAGAGAAGGTTTCCGTCAAAAGATTTCGATTTGAAATCCCTTCATTGTCTCTCTCTCTCTCTCTCACTCTCTGTAGACAGTTTAAATCAACCTTTCCTTCACTATGATTGAAAAATTATTAGGCAATCGTATATACATGGTAGCGTCCGTCCGGAAGAATATGGTTCTTGTGTATGGAGGCCACGTAGTGAGAATCTTACGTGCATGTAATGTATCTTCTTAACGTAGAAGCGACGTTAGATTGCATTAGAAAATGCTATTAGGAGGAGACTCTATCCTGCATTTTAGTTTTTTTTTGAGGAATGAAGTAAGAGAAAAGTACGTTAAAACAATGATATTATATGAGGATGAGCCTTTCTCTCAGAGACAATTGAGACTTAAAGAGATGAATGTAGGGAATTCTGCTGTCTCTGTCTCTCTTTCTCTGTAGTAGTTCCAAACGCTATGTAATACATTGGAGGTTATAGACCTACTTTCCGGCTCTTCTTCCGAAAATGCCCGCATCAACAGTAGTACGGGGGCAGGGCTGTGTACCTTTTGTGAGGAATATAGAGTCCATGAAGAAGTTACATAAGGGATGTGTGGATCAACCTGATAATAGAAAATTGGGCTGGAAACAAAAGCCTGGAACTTGTTAATAGTGAGGAAGTTTAATAATGTTAGGAAATTAAAGCCTTTATCTTCATGGGGCTGGTCCAGTGTTTTGTATATGTAGTATGTAGTAGTCGTTGGGAAAAAACGTTGGCTCCAGGCCTTTAAGGAAATAAGCTGTAGAAAATGTCTTTACTATGAAGTTGATAGTAGTAGTATGGACTTGATAGGACAATTTACTTTTTTTTCTGAAGGGTAAAAAAGGCTAGAAATAGCTGCTCTCCGTATGAAGAGCATTGCCATGTATGTTAAAGCTCTGTTTGTAGGAGCGGAGTCTATTGAGACTATAGAAGAGAGAGAAAAAAAAGTAGCTAAATTGCTGGTCTGTATTTTTGCGGGAGTATGTGTTTGTGTGTTTGTGTGTGTGTATTTATGTAGAGAGAGTTAATGGCCATGGCGCTTTTCAATGTGTAGAACATTGGACTTTTAATATAAAATACAGTAATTATATGCATTTTTTTAGCATGTGTGCGTATAGGAGCATCGACAAGATTTCCTTTATAAGGTTAAGGGAAAAAACAATGGTAGATAAAAAGTTACATATTTGGAGTATAATAAATAGGAAATTTGCCTGATCTACTGGTCCCTCCTCCTCCTGCTCCGAAATGGGTAAAATGGGAGTGTGGCTTTATATATGAACTAGCCATGCGGTTATGGGTGGACGACGTAGGTTTTAATTTTTTTCCGCTCATTCTTTTTCTCTCTCACTTTTTTCTCTCTCTCTCTCTCTCTCTAAATCCTAAATGCCGTGCTCTTTCATCCCAATTTCTATATGTAATTTCTATATTGGATGTTTATAGTATTTAATGTGGGTAATTTAAGTTTAGCCGTCTGCTCTTTCAGGGCTGTTCCTCATATGTACACTTTTGCTATACTTATGTAATGTCAGTAATAGGGAAACTCATAAGCTTATGTGCTGTTCTTATTATGTAGGATATTATATAGAGACGGAGTCCATTCATGTTTTATGTCTGAGGTGGTTAATTCTTATAGCGTAACATGTAATCTCTCTCTATACATATTGGCATATGCCCTTTAAAATAATAATAATAATATGCTACTGTAGTTAAAAGTTTGAACTGGTTTTTTCTCCTGCATACTTACTACAATAGGAGTGAGAGAGTACATATTGCACGTGTGGTGCACTTATGCATATTGAGTAGACTTGTTTATGTATATAAAGATACGTAATATTATTATGTTGTGTACGTGTATTTAAGTACGTAAGGAGGAAATTTGGAAAGTAGAGGTGGGAAAGAGACAGTTATGTTAAAAATAGGGACCGTGTGTGTATGTGTAGATGGGTTATGTGTGTAAAAAATATATATAGCATTTAAGTACATGTATTATTGCTTTATTCTCATGTGGTGTATATTTAGCGTTTGTAGATATTAACATGGGAGTAGTAGTAGGTAGTAGTAGTATTAGTAATAGCTATGTGGAGATTGGGAGCAAAGGAGTCTGAATTACCAGCCCATATTTATGCCTCCATTACCATATTGCATGTTCTATTTTGATGAAATCAACGGATGTTCACTCTCACGATGGATCCTATATGTATATATGTAGGTATATACGTGTGTGTGTACTTTGTACTTGAGGTATAGTATTGAAGGTTTTTGATAGAGTAAGAGTTTTTAGTAGCTAGTAACTTATTTTTTGAAGGAGTCTGTAGAGTTGTTGTTGGCACGTCCAAGTTCCAGACTAGTTATTATGCAGGCTTTTAATGTATCTACAGGGCTTTCTGCTGCGTTTTCCATGCTCTCAGTGCATTTCTCGGCGATCTAGCGAGGCGATATATAAATTGAGTCCAATCAGAGGCAATCAAATGAAATGCAATTTGTTTTTTACTACATATATTTATTTCCCTCGGGCTCATTACCACGATGTATAGTTTTTGAGGGGCTCTGTGCCTACTCTTGTGCATATATTTTCTTTTAACTTCCCTGGCATTTCCTCTTCTGCTTGGAACTTTCTCAGCATTTTAGTATTTTTACGGGTTGATTTCATAGGGGATTCTTTTTTTCTACTGAAGGATCTTTCCCTGTTCTGCTTTTATGGGAAATACATGTACAAGATTAAGAGTTTTGGTATTTGTGTAATGGAGCTCTGAAGCGTTTGTTCTTTTTTGTAGGAGAGTAATATTGCATGTGAAGTTGAGAGAAATTGGATGCGAGAAAAGAGATGAAGTGGGGATGATCTGTATTCCCTTTTGGAGGATGAGTTTGATTGTTAAGATGGGTGAATTCATTTCCTTGTTGGTGGAAATATACTGAAAGGTTTTTTTTTTATTTTGAAAGTGGATTTTTTGGTGGAAGTGTTTTTTGCTTTTACATTATACGTATACATTCTTAGTAGTTAGAGTCATGATGAGGAGAAAAAGGTTTGTGAGGTAGGAGGAGAGAAATAGAATTTTTTATGATGATGTAATAAATGGGATATTTGATTTGTTTTTCTAGTCGTAGAATTTTTTTTTATATCGCGTTGTACATTTTTTTTGATAAATGGTAGGAAAACAAGAGAGAATGATATGAGTCTGACTATGAGGATTAAGGTGGAGTGTGTTTAACCTGGGGAATGTTACAGACTTGTACATTTTCTAAGACCAAGGGATTTCTCTCTCTCTTTAACTCGCTCTATGTACATACATTGAAAAAGGTTTTTTTTCTTGAGGTTTTTTGGTTCCGGAATATATTTTTTCTCTCAAAGTTGGCTCCTTGCTGGTTACTCACGGAGAGAGAGAGAGAGAGTTTAAGTTGGAGTATACATGGTTCCTATTTTTAGTTTATCTGGTTCTGTCGTGTTCAATGAACGCTTTGGTTAAGACTCATAGTCAAGGAGTAGGAACTAAAGCGGGGCAGAAGGAGTAAAAGTAAATAAGACGAGGGAAAATAGAGAGAGAGAGAGAGAGAAATAGTACCATCGTTGAGGACTTTTATATTGCTTGTATTAGCTCTATAGCATTGCACCCTTGTCATCTACTTGATTCCCTCACATTTGCTAGAGTTTGTCTCGGGTATAGGCTCTATGGCAAGATGAAGAGTAAAAACATTTGCAAGTTCCACACAGGTCTTTGCTATGAACTCCCGTTCTCTGTGCTATAACTCTCCGCTGTTTAAAGGATGTAGGATGAGTGCATACATTTACACAAGGAAATGCTGGCTTCTTCCTGTATAACTTCTTACTTAATATATAGGGATCTATGTATATTATGTTAGTAGCCACCCTCTCCTTGCATATATCCTTTTACCTCCACAGTTGTTTTTACCATTTGCCATGCAGAAGAGGAAGAAACTTAGGAGAGACTTTACTTTTGAAAAATGTGTATAGTTGGGCTGTTTATGTGCGCCATGTATACGCCAGGGGATAGCATTTAGGCGCCTTGTGTATACGATGCGAGTGTACGTTTAAAAGGATGTATATGTGTGTTTTTAAATATGTGTGCATCAAGGGTTTTCCCAACGCATTGCATCGATGACAACATATCCTAATCCTGCACCTATGTTTTAGTATGTGTAGTACCTGCGTATGCATGGGTAGGAGAGGCGAAGCTAGAACATTATGTATGCACGAGTAGAGGCTTATTACATACTTAAGGAGTCTCCACATGTACATAGTTTCTATATTTAAAGATATCGCTGAGTATTTAAAGGGGTGATGGTTATATGGGAGGTTTAACACGGAAGATATATATATATATACATTACATAAGTTGGAGGCAAGTACCCGGGCTAGAGGAGTTCAAGTCATTTTCTCTCACGGTAAATACATAGCTGTCTCTACTGTATTTGTTAACTGACAAGTATGTAGGATATGAAGATGTGTATACGGATATAAATATAGAGGATGGTTATGCATTAGTGGGGAATAAGTAGTAGAGCAGAGCTGTGGATGGAGTATGTATGGAGAGTGAGAGAGAGCGTACGTGAAGTTAAGGGTTAGGAGGAAAAGGCAAAGGAAGGGTAGTAGTAGGAGCCAGGAGCGGACGAGCTTGCAGGGAAATGTGTGCCATACCCGTCTGTCTAGCACATTCACATAGAGAAACCTGATATCGACCACTTTTTCGGACTGGATCGATAATTTGGCTGAATTCAGGAAAAATATAGGATTTTTCCTTTCCCTGCCCTTATAAACATGTAGTAGTAGTAGTAGTAGTGGTGTTGTATAGTTGTGGAGTATAGAGTGTCTTTTCTGAGCGTTTTTGTATGTTGAGAGGCTGACGTATGTACGAGAGGAGACTCTATTTAGGTACAAATGGTGAAAGATAGCTAAACCAGGCCGAGTTCCATGAACTAGAGAGAGAGAGTAAATATGTGTATGTGTCTAGGAAAGGTTTTATGTATAGCTAAAGATAGCTGGGTATTTGTGAGGGGCTAACACTTTCTTTTAGGCTTTTAAAAAAAAAGTCCTTTGCCAAGCTTGAATGAGGAGAATGGAGTATTATTATGTGAAAGTGAAATGGAGAAAATCTCTCTAACTTGTCGGCTCTAATTTTATTTTTCTATATATACCTTACCTGTATTATGAAATAATACTACATGACGTTTGACGTCACTTTCACTCAAATTCATCTTCATTTTGTTTCCTTGTTGTCGTTTTCCTGTCGTCTCGGGAAATTTCTCTATCAAACTCTCTTGTAAGTTGTGGATTGGTTCCATCATCTTTACTCTCGTGGCTTGATGTGGTATAGTCTCTGGATCTGTATGTGAGAGAGTGGGTTTATGTCAGAGTGGACTTTCTTTTTAATATGTTCCTCTCCTCTTTTGTTCTCTCTCTCTCTCTCTCGTTCCAGAGAAAATGAAAGTAGATCTAATAAAATCTTTTACAACTTTTTTCCTATGCTCAATTATTTCTATAGCAGTAACTTTGGGTTCTTTAGGAAATTACTCTTGTTTTTAACAAGATGAGAATCTCTACGTTAAAATTCCTACTTTCAAGTAATTAAAAGTACAGTAAGTTCCTAATGTTCTCTTATTTATTTCTTGAGCAATTCTTTATTTTTCCTTCCTATTTTCTTTATACCTTAGGAAAAGGTCTGGCTCAACCATGAAAGTTAGGGCTTGTCGTTTTTGGAGAGTATGTAGTAGAAGAGTAAATATTTGGAGTTTATGTACGTATCGGACAAGCAAAACTCTAATTATATAGTAATTTAAGGTACTTTTTGAGAATTTGTGTTTAAAAATGTACCTTTGTAATTTTCTTAGAGAAATTAAGTTATAGTCACCTTTTTGTATAAATACGCTGGGCTAAATAAGACTTGAGAATTTTTGCAAGAATTAATTGGTGAGAAATGAAGTTAGTCCTGCATCGTATCCTTTCTATTATCAAATGTTTATTACCTGCAGTCATGTGTAAATTTCAAGGAATTAAATTACTACCTGAAATATAATGCAATGTTTGGTTGGGAGAAGAGGCGAGCTTAAAAAGTGACTTAGGGGTAGTTGATGACATATGTGAAACCGTGAATGTCCGGGGAAAGGAAATAATGTAATTGTAATTTCATACAATGACTTCAAACGTGTATC
>JAQFXU010003659.1:0-15595 GCA_034693705.1 Spatulosminthurus flaviceps
GCCATCATTGTAAACTCGCTTGGCGGTCATATGTCTGAGCGGTCAGGGGAAAAACCCAGTGGGAAAAAACCCCTTTTCTTTAATACTAACTAGAAGCCGCTCCGGTATTCGAACCCGGGACTCAGACGACACTCGTAAACGAGCACTTAACCACTCTGCTATCAGTCGTCAGTAGGACTAAGCAATTAGTCTTGCATAGACAGAACTACATTGTTTAAAAAATCAATATTTTTTTCCAAGCGGCAAAAATTTGGAATGAAATAACCCTTTACTGCTAAAGGTACTAAATTTTTATGTAAATTCAAAAGAATTATTACTGACTGGCTTTTGGAAAAGAGATTATGCAAATAGGTATATTATTTGATTGGCAACCTACAAAACTTATTGTGCTTTTTTCTATAAACTTTAACGTGATACCGGAGGGAGACCAGTCATTTTTGTACTGATTCGGGAATATCGCGTAAAATAAAGTTGAATATGAATATATGAATATGAATATTTGATTTTATTTCCTCTGCTTTCACTTTTTCTTGAGGATTTTCGCCCCATTTTCTAGCCTATTTTTTTTCTCGTGGCGGAAAATGAAAACAGTTGATTCAAAAAAAACCTTGTTTCCATTAATTAACCTTGACGTTGATTATTCCCTGGCCTGTCTTACCCATCCTTTCTCGTTTCCTTCATTTGTTTTGAAAGGAGAGAATTTGTATAAGCTGAACATGTATAAGTAGAAGAAGCTGGGACTGTAAAACAAGTCTACAAGGAAGAAAACTAAACTTCTATCTGTGAAACGTTGAAAAGTAGATTTTTTCCCTGCTGTTATGAGCAACTTTTCTAGTTGCTTACTAGCAGTTGGATGAAAAAAAATTCGAATTTTCTGTTTACCTGTCGGAAAAGACTTGCAAGTCGTGTATCTCACACTTGGCGACTGCCTGCAAGAGATACAGAGAACGTGCAGTTTTTTCCTGACGGCAATACTGTTTGTGCATGTTTCGAGGCTAGAGGAATTCCTAAACTTTCAGTGACTTACATCCTCTCTCTCTCTCATGTATAAATTCTTAGGTTTAGGTGTGAGATGGTTATATCTACGTGTTCACAGCAGTTTTCGTACGGATGAGACAGGGATGGAGAGAGAGAGAGAGAAAAAAACAGGATGGAGAAAAATAGATAGGTTTCAGAGAACGTGGAGAGAACAGTCGAAGATTTTGACAAGCGTCTTTTTCCCTCATGATTAAGTACCGGGTGGATCTCAAACAAATTTTGTTCAACTAAAGGAGCCTAACTATTAGCATAGTGTGTGTCTACTCCACTAGCATGTGGGAATAAATTGCATGCAGTTCGATACAAGCGAAATTGTCTGTCTTGATGTGTCAAGAAAGTTTGTCTATGACATGTTTCGTGCACATATGTGCACTACCAGTAGTAAGTTTGTCTACAGTATAATAATATAGTTTAGTTTCGTATGTACACACATACACACACTCATACACAGCAAAGGTAATTTGTAATTTAACTTATACTTACATATACCTACATCCACTTCATTTATAAAAGTATGTACAAGTTTAAGGTGGATATTTAAGTATGTGCGTGTGTGTGGATGGAGGACTTGTTATGTTATAGTTATAATATGGAGTGAGGGCTACTTACTTGATGCAAGGCTGAATATATAATATGCAAATATAGGGAATTGCATCAGTTTATTGCTCAGCTGTTGTAAATGTCTAATTTGTTGTGTGGAATTCTTTGCACACACACTATACACCTTTCCCTTGTATTTGACATTTTACTTGCGTACCTGCGAGTTAGCGCTTCCAAATATGCCGTATTTTGATGGTCACAAAAGATGGTGTCAAGCTCAACCGAAAGCATGATAAATTATTCTCCTCCACTTCTGCCCATTTTATTTTGTCAGTTTTCTCTCTCTCTCTCTCTCGCTCTGTCTTCCTGCTAGAAGCAATATCTACGGATTCCGCTACATTTTTCATTTTTTTAACCTCTCTTAATGAAACGTACCACTACCACTCTCTTCATTCCATGTAGATACTTACGTGATCTAATATTTACTGAGTAAATGTACAAATAGGGTGGGACCTGTCTTAAAATCCTACTCGTACAATGTAGATTAGAATGTATTTATTGTTTTGGCAAGGATCCTTTGGAGAGAACGTTCGTAACAAACCTCACACGTGTCATCATTCTACACTCTTAAAGTTTTTGTCTACATCGATACATGTATCTACCTATAATATACAAAGGTATGTACATTCAATGTGATTAGAGAAATTCATTCTGGCAAAAAGTGTCCTCTACTATAATGCTTGCTTCACTCTCCTTCTGACAATGTAATCCTCTGTAAATGTGACATTTATGAAGTCAGAAAAGAGACTGGACCCGATAAAACTTTTTGGAATTCTTCGACAATCCATGTCAAGAAGAGGTTTTTATCATAAAGAGAAAACCACACATGTCAAGTTAGTATTTGAAAGCATCCTGCCCCTTCCAATGTAAACAGATTTAAAGACATTTCACATATCACATCACATGTCAGGGACTTTGAAAACTTGCCTGCTATACATTTGTAAAGTATCCCTATGGAGTATACAATTTTGCCGCGAGAGCTTTAGAGCATTTGAGCTTGGTGAGTTTATGTGGAGAGAATCTAATTTTTTCACGTTGGATAGTAAGCTTTATGGCTATATATGGGAACATAGTACATAGTAGGATTCCGAAAGACTCAGGGAAACTGTGTCTGCAATTATTATAACGATGTAATGCAATGAAAAATCGTAAACCCAGTTTTAAAATATCGTGAGGCTACTTTGACTGATACTAGACAGCTAGTGGATTCATGGTCTTAAGTATACAATATAGTAAATATTATATGTATATTGTAATATATAGTTTTGTTGGGGCAGGAATTTTTTTATGCTATTAATGATATTATTACAAATACTGTCACATAAATACTTTTTGCTGTTCTTATATTTAATTTAATAGTTAAATTATTAAATATGTTACCGCCAGAGCCTACCAGCATGCAGCTACTTTATCTAAATTTGGAGCCGGTTCTAAAGTATTGGTAATTTGAGAGAAGTACTATACTTACGTGTTGTACTTGCAATATTGCATTTTTGTGCTGAGGCTGAAATAGGTAGTAAAAAAATCAAATGCGAGGTCTTTTTACGTTACTCATAATTAAAAATGAACTTTATCTCAGTAATGGGATCTCTCACAGTGGATTCCTATGGGTGAATAACAAACACCGTATGACACACACATTCACAAACAAATACCGAGAGAGAGAATTGATAACACGAGGAAGAGATACCTGGCTATTTTAGTAAAATGTACGAGGATCTTATTTACTAACATGACATGCATTGGGATTGCGAAACCTCATATAATATTTGTTTGTTCACCCTTTGATTCGGTAACTTTCGATTAAAGATTTAATTTAAGAGTCAAAGAGGTGTAAAACAGAACTTTCGCAGAAATGTACTTCTGATAGAATTTTCTGTTACTACTACTGTAGGCTCTTTCTCAAACTTGCATAAAAGAAAAAGTTTTCAATTTTTATAATTTGAATATTCTATGATAAGATGATAAAACAATATTGTAGATTGGCACGGCAAACTCTAGGGCATTGAAAATGAATGATTAAATCACGTGTCAGCTATATAGTACCTTATTTACACGAAAAGAAGAAGCAGCTCTGTCACTGTCCATGGTTTCTTGCACGTCAGTAGTAGAAAGATGCCGTTTGTGTATTTACTTAAGTACTATTATAGGACTTGTATGGCATGATACAAGATGGAAATCAATGTACGGGAAGAATTGGCTACTAGTTTTGTCCTTGCGTTGTTGGTATAGAAAATCATATGTAAGTTTGTTGTCTCCGGAAGCAAGTGCTGATGGAGAAACTTTTATTTGGAGGAGGAATCAGAGCCTGAGTAAAATTAATTTGTTGTTTTTCTTCCCTCCAGCTCTCCTCGTATTGAGGAGTTCTCATTCCTTGCAGGTGAACATAAGTTTTTTTTATGTTCATGTCCTAGATATGTACACACAGGGTACGTGTGGTGAAAGTACCGGGATTTTCAGAGTCCACATTTAACTCTTCTATGATTGCTCGAAACGTATATCCAATGAGGTTAGTTCAAGTTATCCATTTCCATTGGATAAGATGAATGCGACGTGATTTCTTGGAAATTCTTAAAACTACGAAGATTGATCATGAGATTTTGCTCCTTTGCAAAATCTCGTGATCTCAAATGTTGGATCCAATCTTCGTTTGTCGTTGCATCTGTCCTGTACACTTCTGCGTTCAGATCTGAGCTGTTTATAACTTCAATTGAATTTTCTTTTGAAAAGTAAATTTCTCGAGTGACATTTCTCGAAAAGAGTAATGGTGCTGAGAAACTTCGTCTTTCATTCTATGATATTCATGGATTTACCATTGAAAAACTTTAAGGAAGTAGAGAAGTAGTTTATGGAAAAACAAGAGTAAAGGCACATTTCTTATCAGTTCAAAGCAACTGAGGAGTACCAGTGAGCATAATGGTGGACGTATTGAGGTTGTCATTGTAACATAGCTATTGAAAGGCCTTCACAAGTGATGCACTCCTATAAGCAGGCGCTGTAATTTACCACTTGAATTTCTCCTGCTCCCATGAGTGTAGATACCATAGTTAAAGCGTCTTTTTTTCACAGAGACTTTTGAGTGATTTGAGAATGTGACAGTAATTTGAGCATATCGCAGGGTGAAGGGCGTTTTTGAACTGGAGTATGATTATTGAAGGGAAATATTGTACGTATGAATACACTATATATGTATAGGAATACACTTACGTAATTACAACTAAATAAATGTACTCTATATAAAGCATGTGTCTATTCTATGGATTGAAATAAATTTTACACAAAGCCTTCATGCGTTTACACTGATAATTACATCATGATGTAATTTGTGGTGCCAATTTTTATGCTGGCAATATTTTGGCAGTGTTCTTTGTAGAAATGACATGACCATTGAAATTATTCTCCTCGTTTTTTGTTGTCTTTTGAGCTTGACAAGACCAAAGAAGAATTGGACGTGTATATGCTATCTATGAATTTGTAGGATAATTCCACACCTAAGGAGGATGTAGAATATCTTGGTCTCTGCTGCAATGATCTTTCTATGTATACATGCACAGATATTTAGTACCTTATTTCTCTTACGTTACTATACAAAGTCGTGTAAACCTTAAGAGTACGAAAAGGATGTGTAAGTACAAAGGCGTGAGGTGTTGAATCCCAGGTATTATGAGTGCTAATTGTAAGTGAACATTTACGGGTGACACATTTGCTAGGCTGTCAAGTAAATAAAGGTTGTTGCACGGTTCTTTTTCTCTAGAAGCGTATAGTAACTGATTTGCCAGCATTGAGGAGCATAAGTGGTGAAGTCGCTTTTTCCCATTAGGAAATACATACATATTTAAGTACATCCACTTGAGGAGAAAAGGGATGCACGTACTTAGTTTTATGTATCTATATATATGTAGGTAAGAGGCTGAACAAAAGAACGTCTCAGATTAATTTTTCACAATCCTGTGTAGACAGGTTTATTCAGAGAAGGTCCAAGTATATTCCTAATGTCCTCACAACTACACACTCTTTTTGTTTCGAATTTATTGGAATCAAACGAGGTTTGAAGCTTCAATCAAACATTACGTGTTGTGAATTGAGACGCACACTGTGGTAGAATGGACATAGTCCAGGACTACTTTCTTCACATGACCGTGCTAACTGTATCAATGTGTAAGCAAATATACGATTCACCAAGGTGTGATGGGTAGAATTTAAAGACGGGTTTTGTAGACTTGTTGTCTCTTCTATTTTTTTCCGCCGCCCAATTTCTTAACAAATTAACATTCAGCTTCTGTGCGTAAATTCATACGCATATATTTTCGTATGTATACTTGCCTCATCTAAATATTTATCAGTCGGAGCACATAGTTTTTCTTCACCGACGCACGCTCTCCACTCTACAACCATTAAATAATTTTATTATGGAAACTCCGTCCCGTATATCGTCATCAATATGTTGGAGCAACCGTAACTTATGATTTTGGAAAGGAAACTTGACGTTATTATCACTAATAAAAAAGATTCTTAAGCACAAAATCTAATCTCTTTATTTTTAGGCAATTTTTTTTGCCGATAAAAAAAACTTTAATAGAAATTGTAACCCACGCAGCAAAAAGCTCAGCACATATAATGTCAATTGTTTTGAAGATTCTCCTTACTCTTTAACCAATTCCAAACTATTTCTGATGATTTTAGCATGCTCGGTTTTATTTTCAGAAACATATTGAGATAAATAGGAGGAGTGAAGAAAAGGCTAATGAAAAGCTTAAATTTAGTATTGATAATGATAAATCAATGCTCTTGAGTAGAGTTTTGTAGATCGTCTGTCTTATTCACTTGTCACTTTTTGAAGCAGGCTGTTAATGTATATACTCTCTGGTGGCTCTTTCTGCCCAATGCATGAATAAGAATTGGGCTGGGTCGGAATCTTTAGTATAGTTCCATTTGGAGAACCTTTAGGCATACGATTGTGCTTTTGTGCTCGTAACGTCGTAACTATAAATACTCAATAATTGCATGACGTTATAGCTCTGAATATTTTATAAGAGACCTTGAAATTCCATAGCGCCAGGTATGCACAGAAAGACATATGTACACTACTTACTCGGTTGCACTACTCTATACAGCCGTACGAGGTTATAGAAAAATGATGTTCAGACTAGCCCTGCAAACACACGTTCTGCAGCAACAAAGAACTCAGTTGAAGCATACTAATTTTTCACCAAATCATAATGTTTAGCAGGCCCTAATTTGTCATCAAGCTTTCTACATTTCATTACCCTTTACCTGAAACAACTATTGTCATTTGATTTAGTCAAATTAGCAACATAAGTCCTGTCACATATGTGTCTATGGTTTATATATACAGTAATATAGATTCAATCTGCACTCTGCACTACTCATGAGTGAGTGAGTTGGTGGAACAGGCAGAGAAATTTTAACCGAGCGAAAGTATGGGAATGAAAACTAATAAGCATTTAATTGGTTTTTTTTGTGTAAAAGTACCTGCTATGTTATGTCAGTATGTACATCATAATTATTCATATGTATGAAAAAAGCAGGATGGTTTTTTTTCAAATGACTTCATAGGTTTTTCTGTATATGGCCTCCAGAAATCCGCGGAGAATACTGAAAGGAAGAAGGTTGAATGTATGCAAGACAAAACTTTAAAAGCTTTTAAATAAATTATTATAGTATTTAATTTGCAGTGTTGTTTCTGGGTATAGGCTGGAAGCATATCTATAGGAGATTACATGCATATGGGAAGCCATTCTTCAGACAATTATCAATGATGAGTTGTGCATAAAGCATTGTTATTCACGTTGTGAATGAGACTACATGAGTACATGTGGCGAGGACTTACCTTCAGGGCACTTTAAATTTTAAATGTTCATCGTAATGACCGGTACTGGAGTCAGTCCGAAGGTCTATTTACAGTGAAGATATAGACCTGTCGTGGACCACGAATCAAAATAAATGCATTTATTTAAAGATATTTGAAACCAATGAAGGTATAGAATATTTTTTCATGATGTAGCTACATGTATGGTATAGATATGCTCTCCATGCTCATCATAGTGCCATTTTATTCAACCATAACCAGCAATGAGCTCAATGGATGACTTTGAGCGAAACGAGTGTATGCATGTGTGTACGAGTTTTATATTCATTTACTATGCAAACCTGCATAATTTACGTAGATGTACTTGAACGTGCATATATTTCAAGCTCACAAACAATACGTGCAACTAACCACGCACGCATATTGAACGTCTGCATACAAAAATAACACCCTCGGAAATTCTGCCAGCTCGAATGATGTACATTTATTATATTGCTTTTAGCGTTAGCAGATTCATAGTTCCAGACAATACATCACAGAGTTCAAGTCTTGAATAATAATTATTGCTTAGGCTGCAGTCTGTCAGTGTCCGAAGGAGCTTATAAAATCTCAAATTGACTTTTTAGACACTCATCGGATCCAGACTGAGAGAGAAATGAACGACGGCTTTCCCTTCATCACTATTATACTTGTCAAAGTTTTCCTCGTCAGTTTACATTCGGAGCTTTGAGGTTTTTCGTTGGCCCTTCTTATGATAGTTTTATGGAACACAAGCCAAATGCGCTTTTACATCCGATGTAGCCTGCTAAATTCTTCATATGTGACACTCATACGAAAACGCATAGACGCACGTAAATGCGTTTTCTCACGCGTCCTCTTCGTAATGCAGGTTTTGTTACAAAAGCTGTAGTCTAATGCCCTTGTCACGGTGTCGAATTTTGATAATTGCTAAAGTCAAATCCTCTTGGCACTTATCGTCACAAAAGTCTCTTTTCCACTCTCCTGCCTACATACTGCATAATGTAGGCTACGTTTTAAATTCGCACTTTGTGTTTCATGGCTGTAATACTAATTTATGGAAAACCTCGGATTATTTCTAATTTCCAGCTACTGTGGCTCTGCTTTTACTTGAAAACCAATACAATGCGTAGAGTATGCACTTACGCATCGTACCAAATCTGCCTGTAGACTATAATGTGTACCAACACTCTTTGGGTTCTACACATCATTTGAATTTGAATTTCTTTACTTGTGTGTGTATGCAAATACTACAAATACTATTTTTTCTGGGTCTAAGGTTCCATCCGGCATCCGAAAAAAACAAAAGAATCATTATTCAGAACCTAGCACATATACATAATGCACCTATACTATGAGATGTGGCATTACATTTTTTAGTGTAAGATTTTTTATAGCAGTTTCGTTCGAAAATAGACTGGTTCCGTACAGCGCTTGTAATAACTATATGTACGTGCATATTTAAATGCTTAATACAGAAAAAAGCTCATGGAAGAAAGCAAAACTTTTGTGCACGTATGTGTGGATCCGAAATTCTTTGCATCTAAACATTAAAAAGCTTGAATTGATGTGAATAGGAGTTGATAGTAGTAGTCTGTAGCTATAGCAAATTCTTTTTCTATTTGTTCTGCGATTCGGGGAAAAGCTGAAAGGAATGCTTGAATTGGACGCATGGAATGAATTGAAGGAAAATGAAGGGAATTTATGGTTGAGGGGAAATTCAAATTCTTTTTTTTTTTTTGCAGAAGTAGAAATGATAATACTTGGAAACGTATACTCTGACTTTATATACATACCATGTCTATCATACATAATTACTTGATATTCATGTTGAGAATACAATTTTTTGAAAAGAACTTTTCCAAAGAAAATGAGAAATTGAACTGACTTTTGTTGGTTATGGCAAAAATACTAAGTTAAGGGGAGTATTATTAGACGGTGAGTGAGGGATATTTAAATAAGCCAACTTATTGTATTGATGAGACATAAAAAATAGTGGTTGCTAGGATAAGGTAAGAGGAGGGGGTGCCAGAATAGATGTATGTATAATTATGGGAAGGGTTTATTTAAGGTATTACGTAGTCATGCATATGGAGGATATAATATTAGGCCTTATGTGTTAATAGCTTCAAGATATATTGGATCTTATTAGTTATTCGTTATTCTATAGAGATTTTTCTGTACTTAGGAGATAGTAATTTTGAGTGGTGGAAAAGTTTGGAACGATGAGAGTAAGGTATATGTTATGTAGGTGTGATGGCCAAGAGCCTGACATTTGAATGGGTTTCGTTAGGGACGAAGCAGGGTTGTAAATGATTTTATTGTTCGTCAAGAGGATATTAAATGAGATTTTATGGAGACCCGATCACCTGGTATCTTTTACGGGTTGTAATAATTAAATTGATTCTGTACAGTGCTCCATGTGTCTATGTATTAAGCCTGTGCTTATATATAATTACAGAAGTTGGATGCTTGTAGTACTGTTCTATATGTCTATGTCAAGACACAATAAGTTCCTAGGGCTATATATTCTCTCTCTCCCCTGAACAGCTTTTAGGTTTACATACAGTGGAATGCCCTATGAATGAGCATGCAATCCTATAAATTCGGATGTCTGAATAGTAATTCGCATTTGAAAGTGGGATCGATTCTCAATTTTATCTCTCTAGAGAAAATTTAATTGTATGAACTGATGAGGATGAGCATCTGTATATAAAAATGTAATCAGCTCCACTGATCTCACCCCAATGGATAACTTCCGATAGAACATGCTAGTTGATGCATAAAACTTGTATATATTATTGTATGGAAATTAAAAGGGAAGAGAATAAGAGATAAGCCCAAGTTTTTTATTTGGAGTAGTCATAGTTACAACAACTACATACATAATTATCTCTACACGTAAAAAAGAATCTTGGCCATGAACTTTGTAGGGTTGTGCTTATGCGAGGACGACACTGGAAAGTCCTCATCACTCACCTACGTACGAGCCTCCAACGTACTTGTGTCAGATATAGAAGTATATAGAAGCTTATGGATAATTTTATATCTGTATGATCTGTACAGCAGGTTGAGGGAGGCATATAGGGTGTTTGGTGGTGGTGGTGGTGTGTTGAGGAGCAGACCTGTACCACACTGTACACTGAATACAAAGAGAGAGAAGTTCAGAGGAGAGGAATCTCTCCTGTGAGCAAAAGTTTTCGGTCGGAGAGATGGGCGAGGCAAGGTCCTAGTCCCTATCACTTCCACTGATAAATAGGTTTCTTGAATGGAAACAAGTGTGAGTCGACGTTGGATCGAACTCAACTGTTTGCCTCTACAATATATGTATGGTGGTATACGAGAGAACGAGAGATATTCCTGAGTCTTTCAATTCCTTCCTTCCTTCCTTCCTTCCTAGTATGTACAAATATAGCTATATAAGCGTTAATGTGTACATCGGAGAAAAAAAGTTATATGTACAGAGAGAGAGAGAGAGCTATTTACTACAACACCGCTACTGTGGTTACCCAGTCAGTAGAAAACTACGCCAACTTTTCCTTCTACCAAAGGGATTGCATTCCCTCCAGAACATGAGAATATTCATTAGAGAGAATGGGAAAAAATTCGAGTGCACAAAAATATGACTATATGGAGCTTCCAGACTCTCTTCCAAGAGGATTTATATGAGCATGTATTTTGTGCGCGTGTTTGTTTGTAGCTGTTAAATGCTAAAAATCTTTCAGTCCCAGTTCCAAGCTCATAATTTTTTGTCATTCATATTTTGCCTATTTTAAGAAATTCGGAATGAAAGTATGTAATTCCTGAGAGCATGTACTTTTTGCCGGGTTTCTCGGTTGTTCAAAAGCTTTTCGCTTTTCCAGATACTGCTTTAAATTGTTTTGGACGTTTTTACATTTGAATCAGAATTAAATGGAGGGATAAACGATGACGGTGTGTGTAATTCGGACGTGTGGATCGGCATTAATTGAATTTGATTTTCAACCTCTAGTAGATAGCTGTAGATAGTTTTAGTATGGAGAGTGGAGATAGAAAGTGCATGCAGTGTACTACGTTATACGAGATGAAGGGGAACTTTTGATGGTCTGTGACAGCTTTTATGAGCTCATTCATATTCGACTTCCTCAGTGAGTGGATGGAGAGATGCGAGGAAGATGCGGAAACGTTGCATTAAAGAACCGTTTTTGGTCGTCACACTCACACTCCCCAACCGTCGAGTCATGCGCCATCCCCTTTTCCAATGGCATCTCTACAATCTTTAGCCATCAAGTTCGGATGCGACTCTTGTTCTTCATATGTAGATACACTTGTAATCCCTTAGGCTAGAAACTGGAGACGAGTCCACCAAATCAATAATACTTAGAAACTACCTCGTCAGTATCTACAATACAGATTTCCCCGACAATGCCAAAATAATGGCACAAGAGTGTTTTAAGCAACGGAAAAGTACAGCTGGAGAAAACAGCAGGTACACGCAATGCAATGGAGAAAAGTATTCCAAGCAAATTTAAAGCTTCGGAACTACGAGTATTTTTAACTTATAAATATAATACCTGGAAAAGTAAGAAAGAGTCGTAGCGTAGATAATACAAATGCAAAACTCGTATGTTCTTGATACGGTCAACACGTTGAACACTAAATATGAACATCTCAAAACCAGTGCCAATCAAGAAAATATTTATAAGATGTAGGAATTAAGTGGTCTATCATCAAGACTGCAAGGCTGAAGCCAAGAATACGCTAAGAAAATAAATGCACAAACCTAAACGGGATGTTTAATCAATCAGCTATATGTAGCAAATGCAATATTACACCGGATGCAATAATACCCAACAAAATCATAACCATCGTGTGAAACACAAAAGATTGCAGTATATCAAAAAACTAAACATAGACGAACTTAAGAGAGAGAACCGTCTACACAAAATATTTAACAAAGATTACATGAACGAAAACACAAGGGAACCATACGACATTTGACCAGACGTGATTAGTGCTTGAAACGACTTGTAAGATCCAGTACAGAATTCTAAAAATTTAATTATTCGGCATTCTATTTTACTCATAATCTCAGCACACAGTCAAACCTCGTAAACAGTACTTTGTAGAAGGTTGCCTGGGCCATGACCGTATCGACCTAATAAACAGAGCAGCATGCAGTTGTAATCCTCATAGGTTTCCTTTCCTTTCCACACGGGATTTCTTCGTCTTTCGCCTCCATAAAAATATTCATTTCCTTCTCTCGTTTTCCATACTTACTTCTGGCTCTTTGGCTTTTTCCTTATTTCTACATCATATACGAATGAAGTAGGATTTTTTAATCCGCTTCTGTCCGTCAGTTTTACATTATCTCTTTTTTTTGTAAAAATTCTTACTTGGATGGACTAGCCTGGTTGAGGAATTTTGATAACTCTGTATGTACGTTTGTGCATTTATGTAGGGTATATATATGTGTATATATGTATATAAGGGATGGGAGGAACGAGAAGGAAATTCCACGCAGTTTCCAGGGGTCTATACATATTGGATTTTAAATTATGTGATGGCGAGGGGTCTCTACCCTCACATCCTACAAAGACCACTCAGTCAGACCAAGCTGGAATGATCAAGTTGGTAGAATATTGTTTGGTACACGGTTGGAAGGCGATGGTTCAGGGATTCTGGAGCGGAGATTCCTTTGGGTTTCCATGTAATCCGGAGCGGAAGCCGGTGTCACTCCTTTTGTTAGTGTGCCGGAGAAAGTAGCCAAATGAAATTGAAAACTCCTGCTTTCCCTTTTCCGTGTTATCGTCCGAACCGGGTCTAAGAGCCCTAAGATTTTTTATCCTTTCTCTGTCTCTCTCTTCTTTCTCTCTCTCACATACAATATATGAACTGGAACAAGTAGTACATGAAAAATAATTTATTGGGAACATAGTCAGAGAGACAGAACTATGTGGACATGTATCTTATATATACGTGGTTTATTTACATGGTAAGTGCAGTAGTGCAAGATGAATATCCATAAATCAGACAATTATTACTATAACTTTTCATCGGGGACTAGTCTTGTCCCTTGTATATAAATTCTATAACAGTTGTTATCCACATATACTTCACGGGACTTTGCCTAAAATAACTCATAATGGTGTAGCTTGCCAAGGACTCTGGATGGGGGATAAGCAGTTGAAATATGTATGTAGGGATACTGTAGTACATTTTCTGTGCAGAGAGCAATTTTCCGTAGCAATTTACATCCGACAGCTTTTGTTCTGACAGTCTTTTTAGTTGGAGCTAAGCACGAAGTCTTTAAGATCGATCTGGTTCTGGTGAGCACAACTTTATATTACATTATGTCCGAGTAAGAGGGTAGAGCTACTTGGGAATTAGATGGATTCTCTTGCCACACTACCCCAGACTCATGTACAGGCACACATAACATCCTCCCGTTACTTAAGTGGAGAGTGGAGCCGCATCTTTTTAAATGTTTCATTTAATCGAATGTGGGTGTGTAATGCTGAAATTATCACCGACACCTTCAAGACAACAGAAATGAAGAGAAATGAATTCGGTGCAATAGTCTTGTTTATAAATCTCTTTGAAGAGCTTCCATTATTGTAGACCTTATTTTTCCCGTACAGGGAATGGAATCACTCGCGAATAAATGCCTTCACCTGGGTCTCCGAACTATGGAATTTTGGGTACCTATTTATTTCCTGAAATTAAAAATTTGTATATACGTTCCCTGTCTACTTCCCCTGAGCAGGAATTTGGTTCATGAGAACGTCCCAGTTTTTGAAATGATGACATCGTGCCATTCTTTTTCAAAATATGATTCCGGTGAGTTTTTGCATAAATACTTCCTCACATCAGACTATATCAGATTCAAATATGGCACGAACATAGATTGAAGATTGTACATATTTTGGCATTCTCAGAGTTTCAACTTAGAGTAGAAGGAACCAGCTCTCGAAGGTTAGAGCGAATTTTTTCTTTGAAAAATCTGTCAAACCGTCACAATAAGTTCTGGTTAAAGGGCTGAGGTTTTGAAATTTGATACACATTATGTTTATTTGTCTCATAGCGGTGTGGTGGTGGCTTCTTCAAGAATGTGGCATTTTTTGAGTCGGAAGGGAAAGCACTTAAGGAAACTGGATATTTTCAATGTTTATCTTTAAACAAACCTCTTCAAATGTTAACAAATATTGAAGAATAACACACTTGAATGGAACCTCCGTAAAAATAGAAAAATCGCTGTCAAGGAAAAGAATCTCAATCTTATTTGCGTGTACATTCAATTCAGTTCATACCTCTAGCTATGTAGGAACAATTAAATTCTGGGTCAGTACTTAAACACTCTGGTCTCTTACGAGTAACACTTATAATGTTTGAATAAATTCCTTAACGGTCACAAGTCAATTAATTTGTTCCCTAAGATGACCATACTTTTGGCAACTTTCGTTACGGATGATCCGTTGTACATTCTCTTTATAGAATACGAAGTTTAGAAACAATCTTTGAGCTTGAGGAAAGTGAGACTGGTTACATCTTATTTGAGATGTTTTGAGATTGAAAAGTGAAGGTGTGTTTAGGAAAAGAGTGTAAGGTATGTAAGTTAGTTCACACAGTCCACTTCTGCTTCTCAGTATTACAGTATACAGATGAGAGTAGCAGTTTTTTTGCAGTTGTAAAGTATTAAAGTATGTTTGATGAAAATTGAAAGTGAGATGTAAAGGAGAGGTTGTTTGATGTGTGAAAAGACAAGATGTCTGTCATCTGAAACCAGACTATGCATAGATCACGCTTGTGACTTTTATTGTTGTTGTAACATGTTAATTCTCATATGTATGGATCAAGTCAAAAGGTGTGAATGTTGGAGCCTGCTCTAATTTTCCTCGTGAAATCAAAACTCTTCCAAAATGAGCCTCTTTAACATGTAGCAAAATCACCATTACAATTTTATATTTTCTCAAATTAAGAGCATCTCATGTATGCAGTGTTGGCAAAAACCCAGGGTTTTTGACAAAAACACAAAAACCCTGGGTTTTTGGGTAATTGGGCAATTGGGTAATTGATATGTACATCACCATGTAAATGATACACAACATCAATTCAGCGGTTATCCGTGAT
>JAQFXU010003660.1:0-15593 GCA_034693705.1 Spatulosminthurus flaviceps
TGGAATCGATTTTTCATTTTAGTTTTAGCATATTACGAGTTACGAAAGGTCAGACTTTAGAACCTACATATAGAAGTAGAAGTTTATGGGTTTGCTTATTGCTTTGAACGCGTGCAAAAATGCACTGCACAACACAGCAATTTAATGTTAACTCAAGCTGTTTCATGTATATATAGTTATGGAACTACTTACTCGAATAGGTCAAGTTTTGAGAGTTGGGTTCGCAGCAGTAACAGTAGGGTATTTTAGGGAGCTGTAATTCGTATTAATCCATTGCATTTGATTGACAACATGATGAACTGAACACATGCAGAAGAGCCTTATTTTTTTACGATGCTTGCTATTAAACGTATATATAGTAACTTATGAAGGTGTGATTACTAATTTTTATAGCTAGATTTAAAATATTCAAGAGTTAATTTTTTGAGGTGAATATACTTTATTTTTAATTCAGTATTAATGTACAAAAAAATGTGTGTTTAGATTTCTATTGCACCGGATTTCCTTGATTGTTCGTCTGTTCTTGTTATTTGGCACATCCAATTGTACATATTATCTTCGTTTACGCACATATTTGGACTGGACTCCAGTGCGTTGGATATCCTGTGGTTATTCGTTCACTGATATCTAGCTTGTGTGACAGAGTCATCAATAACGTCCCACACATGATAATTATTGAGTAGGAGCGGAGAATATTGGGAAAAATTGTCGCTCACCGGAAGGAACCCAGAAGCTATGAGTGAGGATAGCAGCAGTGTCCGAGTTGCAGTGAGGTATGTATACATATATGATCTATGAAGTGTAATGTGATACCAACTACCAACATAAAATTACAAAATGATTGTGCTGGCCTGATCGGAATTCAAAGATTTATTATTTATTCCGCCTGTTATCTCATGTCATCTTAATGCTGTAAGCCATAGATGGTTAAATTCAATTGAGATTTGATACGCGAAGTGAAGTGTATAGGTAGATAAATGCCAAACGGTTAGTTAGAGTACTAAAAAACTGAGAAACAAGTTTATGAGTATATTATTATATGGGTGGGAGAGTGTAGGTATGCATAACAAATGATTCTTGCTGTGCTTATTAGGTTATTTTATTTTATCAGTTGTTGGAAAACCAGCGAGGAGCAACAGTATATATGGTTAGTATGTTAGTAAGTACATACACCGTGTGTTTTTCTTTTATTTACATAAGACACAGAAGATAAAGCAGCGGTGTGTGAGACTGTCGGTTGATTTTTTTTGTTCAAGTCCTCTCATCTCAAAGGCACAACCTTATGTTGTTCAATGACAAACCCCTTATAAGGGGATGGTGACATTCAAAAATATTTACGTTTCACAAATATTGGTTTAACTCATTTGTATAGTTATTGCTGGGTGAAGGAATGTTGTAACGCCGTAAGTTAAGCATTAATGTGTTAATGAATTATTCATCGGTTAGGGTTTGTTGAGGCTATTTTATTATGATAATTCTGTCAGATTTCTCTGATAAATTTTTTTTCATTGGTGGAGGTCTAATTATAACCCATTCTCAGCGAGAATGTAAAGGAACGTTGGAATGTGGTAGAGGTACGTGTAAGCTAGTAATCAAATACCGGGGTATCTATATATCTATCTGTCTTCGTTGGTTTGAGTTGATTGTTTAGGAAGGATTATCCCTGGTGACTCCTTCGCTTCACCGTTGCCTTTTTCTCATACTTGACTGGTTTCCGCACTAGGTTTACTGATACACACTGATTGAGATAAGGAGAGTTATGTATTTTTGTAGAATTTAACGAGAGATTAACACTTCGTGATTTCGCATTTATTACCACGTTGGATACTTGCTGCACGTGGGTTTTCCTGTATTCATTGATGGGTCATTCCTATTCCGTTTTAGTTGTTGGCGATGAAAACAGCTGTGTATCATAAAAAACTAAGTGTGGTGATATGGTGATATCCCAGTATCCTAGCTGTATTGTCAGTAATAAAGTATAGGTGATTTTAGCCATACAACTTTTTCCCAGGCAGAATTTTGTTAAGGCTGCTTTTGTGAATGCATATATTGGGAATGGGAAATGAATTTTAATTGATATAGGCCATGTCAATAATTATATACGGTATAATTTTATTGCTTGAGCCTTTTTCCCGTTCGTTGGTAATATTTGTTCTTTCATTTTGAGTCTCGTTTCTTTACAGGATCCGCCCGCCATTGACACGAGAAATTATCGACGGATGTCAAATTTGTACAAGCGTATCACCCGGAACGCCTCAGGTGTGGATTGGAGGCAATCATGCATTTACATATGATTATGTGTTTGACTCCGATGCCAGTCAGGAGTCGGTATTCCAAACCGTTACCGGTCTGGTGGATGGATGTTTGGAAGGCTACAATGCTACTATACTGGCTTATGGACAGGTATGTTGAGTTTGACTAAATTAAAAAGGGAAATTATTTGCCTTCCTCCTGTCAATATTTATTTATCTTATGTTCAGGTTAAATACTGTGTAATGCCACATATTTGCATTTGCTTGTAAGTCTGGCATAATAAAATGACTATCATGAATTATTTTCTGGGTCGTTGTTAGACGGGTAGCGGCAAGACTCACACAATGGGAACCGGTTTTGATGTTGAGTCCTTAAACTCAACTGTCCTAAACGAAAATCAGGGTATTATTCCTCGTGCAGTGTATTACCTCTTCCACAAAATTGATGAACTCAGGAAAAATGCTGCAGAAGCTGGCCATCCTCCTCCAGAATTTAAAGTCAGCGCTCAGTTTGTAGAATTATACAATGAGGAAGTGTTTGACCTCATCGAGCCTGAAGCTAAGGTAAGGTCAACCATGCTTCCAAAATTAATTTTTTATGTTTCGAAAAAAAACAATATTTGTACCATACTACGTGAGGAAGCTTTTGTCAAAGCCAAACCCATAAACATATAGGTGACATAGGCCTTGTTAAACAAGGAAATTGGGAAGAAAAACTAAAAACCTGCACTACATATTGATATCAACTAGAGCAATTAAAAATACGTGCCATTTATAGAAATAGAAACAAATCCTTTTGTGAGCAGAGAAGTATATTTCCTTTTCAAACATTTTTACCTATGTCATTCCGTGTGATGTGATCACACTCACTCATTTGTAAATGCCTTTTCTTGTGGTAAAGTTTACATTCAGTAAAGTAAAAAGTGCTTGCTATAATAATGATGTGCTTATTGTTGTGGGTAGTGAAGCGTTGGCGATCTGGCTATTCTCCTTAACCTTTAAGTATATATGGCTTTTTCCCTGCACGTCGTATAGTTTTTGGTTTACACGCTTCAAGGTTATTCTTCCTTTGCCGTCTAGTTGTTGTGAAAAGCAATCGTTACCTTATCATTTTATGGATTGTATGATCATGAATGGAAAGGAGTAGGATAAATCTTGGCGTGTGCAATTTTCTTACACTTCGTGTTGCTTCCTTCGGATGAAAAAGGAAGGACGTGAAATAAATTTTTCCTATGTTGTTGGCAATATTTTTTTCTCCATATCTTTTTACATTTTGATTCAGTTCACAAGTTTTTCGAAAATGTTGCTTCGTACCCTTCCCTGAGAATAAAGATAACCCTATCTCTATCGACAGTAATGTATCACCATCTGAGTTTCCCAACAATTTTCTTCTAAATAGCTGCAATTTTAACGATGCACTTAACTTTTGACAATTTTAATGGAGATTTATCGCACACTTGCGTTTGCGTTTATGAATATATATGTATGCGCATATACTAAGCATGATAATGTTAATGACTTTCTAGTCAACAGCAGCTTAAGTTTGTCACCAAATGCCAGCTGTTCATGTTCATACAGCCGCAGTTATTTAGGTACTTGTAATAATTTCAGTACATTTAAATCGTATCATGCTTTGTCGCTATATGTAGATGTGCTCATTTGGCCAAGTTAGTTTAACTACATTTACTCTAATGCTAAAGCGTACATTTTGACTTGAAGCTATCCACGTAAAGATAATTTACGCAAATTAGCATTAACTAAAAATTTATTTGGTGTGAATTATCTTATTGCTTGGTTTCCTCTCTATGTTGTTTGTGGTGGTTGGTTGGTTGGTGTGGCATGTACGTACGCTAGAAGGCGCCTACTGAAAAGCCATGGGTACCTCATTTCCGTCCTATATCCTCGCCTCCAAGTGATACTGACCTTACTGCGGCGGCCAAATCGGTAATTCAATCTAAAAGATGCATGTATGTTTTTTCAGATTTTTATTCATTTTCTCATCTTTTCTCCCTTCCCTGGCGTATCGTATATATCTTTTAAAGTGCAAAACAAGTACATTATTCCACGAAGTAATCTTCATTGCAATCTTTCCTCGGTTATCCTATACCTATGGGAATTTTCTGAAATCTCTAACTCCTAACTGAGTAATACTGATCCAAACTATTTTGCATCTTACTTATACAGTTTATAATTTGAATTTGAACTTTTAACATGATTGTAGGAAGTAGAAACACATACATTTATATATATACAACCGGTTGATAGGCGAGCTCGAGTTTGAATTTGAGGCTGAATGAATTTTAAGGTTAAATTCTGAACGCACTTTGTGTATGAATTATTTAATACAGAGTGGGACAGGAATGAATCGTCGACCGCAGACGACAGGCGCTATAAAAATCCACGAAGACCCCACTGGTGGGATTTACTTAGTAGGAATCGGAACTAAAAACGTGGAAACGGCCGAAAGTACGATGAAATGCCTTCGAAATGGAGCTCTTTGCCGAACCACTGCATCTACAAATATGAACGACCAATCCAGCCGGTCGCATGCTATCTTCACTCTTCATATCAAACAACAGCGAGTGGTTAGTGGGGATGAGCCCGAGTCTCAGACAGAATTTGAGACACTGACAGCAAAGTTCCACTTTGTGGACTTAGCTGGGTCGGAACGTTTGAAAAGGACTGGGGCTGTGGGTGAACGAGCTAAGGAAGGCATCACAATTAATATGGGATTGCTCGCATTGGGAAATGTCATTTCAGCTTTGGGGGACACTTCCAAGAAAGTTCTTCATGTTCCTTACAGAGATTCCAAATTAACGCGCTTGCTACAAGATTCCCTTGGAGGAAATAGTCGGACAGTGATGATAGCTTGTGTCTCCCCATGTGATAGAGATTTTGTGGAGACTTTAAATACTCTAAAATATGCCAATAGAGCCAGAAATATTAAAAATAGAATTACTATCAACCAGGATAAGAGTTCTAGAACTATCGCTTTACTTAAGCAGGAAATTCAGTCTTTGCAGAATGAGCTATTGGATTACAAGCAGGGTAAGCGGTCGGGCGGCTGTGGAGATGATGATTTATCCGATACATGGCGGGAGAATGTGATGCTTCTCACGGAAATTACTTCTTTGAAAAATCGTGTGAAGGCTATGCAGGAAACTATAGAGATGCTCACGACTAAAAATTCCGAGTTGCTAGCTGAGAGGATTGTCCAGGATGCCATGGGTGGTAGTAATGGATCCGACTCTGGAGCTACAGCTGATCTCACAAATTTAGTCAAAGGATATATGCAAGAAATCGAAGAACTCCGAGCGAAGCTCATGGAAGCAGAAGCAACATGTGAGACCATGAGGAAAAATCTCACTTCACCCAGATCGAATAAACTGCTCTCACCTCGACTTAACAGTGCAGCTAATTATAATGATATCAATGATTTGATCGAAGAAGCCAAAAAAGAAGTGGAGAAGGAACAAGACTTGCTCCAAAGGCTCCATAATACCTGTGAAGACTCAAGTGCCTCAGACACGGACGACGAGGATACGGAAAATGAACCCAGCATGGCAGCAGATATTCAGCTAGCTAATGTAACTAATGAAATTTCTATGAAACTCCGTCTAATTGAACAACTTGAACAAAGTCAAGCTAGAATGGAGCAGATGAGGAATCAGTATGAACAAAAGTTAACTTGCCTCATGAATCGCATTAAAGCTACTGAGCAAGAGCGGGATAAGGTCTTGGGTTCCGTTAGAGGTGAAGATAAAGTTAAACAAGTGAAAGAGGACTACGAGAAAAAATTAGCGTCTCTAAATTCTGAACTAAAAAAGTGGCAGTCCGCTCAGAAGGAACATGCACGGGTGTTGAGAAACCAAAGTCAATCCGAGCGGCAGATCAATACTCTCCGTGCAGAAATCGATAATATGAAGAGGATAAAAGTAAAGTTAATGAATCAAATAAAGGAGGAAGGTATCCGATGGAGAGATATTGAGACTAAAAGAGTACGAGAAATTAACCAGCTGAAAAAGGAACAACGTAAGAAAGACATTGCTATCCGCGCCTTGGAAGGAGAAGCGAGGAAAAAAGATGTGGTGCTTAAAAGAAAGCTGGAAGAAGTCAACGCTCTGAAAAAAATTAAAGCCATGAGTGCAAAAGCCAGTGGTCAAGTGCACCTGAAAGTAAGCCCGGTTAAAGCGAAGCAGAAGTGGGGACGAATTATGACCAATATGGTAAAAAATGTCACTACAAAACAAACCTTGTCCAATTTCGAGCAAGAAATGTTGAGCCTTATCGAAGAAAGGAAAGCATTGAAAGCCGAGATCGATTCTTTAATGAAGGACAAGGTTAAGATGCAGGTATTTACGCTTAATTACTTGATTCATTTAAATGTTTTTGTACTTCCATTTTATTATTCTTATCATTTGGCAGCGGTGTAGTAGAGTGGTGCATAGTAAATTCATTATCACTGAACTCATTTCAGATGGAAATGGCTAGCCCAGCTGATCTGAACACTGTCAACGAGTACATTGATAACCTGAGCGCTAAGATCGCTTACGTTGAGGAAAAAGTCAACGAACTTCAGAGAAGCATTGTGGAGCTTACCAGTGCGAGAGAAGATGAAGAGAATCCTGATTTATCTAATCTGGTAGCCAAGCTGAATAATCAGGAAATAGGTTACGTCTTCAACAAGTTGTATGAACAGAGTGTTGCTTCCATGACCGAATGTGCAAACTCCACAAAGAAAGAAACAGAGGCTCAAGAGAGACTTAAACATGTAAGCTATAAGCCATGAATAGTTTTATTGTTGAATTTGTGAAGAAAGTCATGGATTCTAATAACGTGTAAAGCAGAATTCATTTGATGTTTTAATGAGCAACGATTTTGATGGCATCAGGTTAAATTGGTTTGAATGTCATTGCTTTTCATTTTTCAGACCGAAAGGGAATTAATTGTCGCTCAGGATTTACTACGGCACATTATGCTAAATCATCCTGAGTCTGTGTTTCTACCCCCAGAACTCCTTTCGAAATTTCAAAGCTTAAAGCGGGACTACCAATATGAGCAATTGAGTGGCTCAACTGAGAGGTTAATTAAATTGTCACAACGATTTTATAACATGGAAATAACGAAATTACCATTTTTTTACCCTTAGTCATCTAATTCCCGGGCTTTTAAAACTAAACTGACGTCAATTGATTACAAATGAGTTTGCGGTTGCTTTGCAGTTTGCCTGGAAGTAGCAGTAATGGAAGTGACGCTACTTTTTTCGTGAAGCCAGCTGCACCGAAATCGGAAAGAAAAGCTAGAAGGCTAACTGCCACTCCTTCGGAACTTCTGATGGGAACAAATGGGAGTGAAACTTTTACTGTGGTTGAACCTGAACTTCCTGATGGTAAAATCTTGAGAAATGAACTTATGTACCAAATTAAATAGTTAAAAATAGATTTATATTTGTCTATATACACTAGTATGCTTTCCTTAAATGCCTAATGTTCTTATTTTAGTCCAACTTCCCGACGAATTTAAAAGGGTAAACTCAATTCGAGGATCTACGCGTGGGCGCCGGAATACATATGTGGTGCCACCTGGGGAAACCTTTAACCCAGCAGGCCCTCCTTCCAATGACTCCGCTCGCTCCACTAACAGCTTCCCCAATCGAAGGCCAGCTGTTGTGGCTAGTGGTGTTTCCCGGCTCAAAGCTACCAATAATAATTTAACTACTTCTGACCGCATGAATACTACATTCCTGGTGGATAAAAGTCCCGAGCACGACCGCTATGAGTAATAATTATTAAGATTCAACTAATGGCTTTTATTTACTTTAATATACTGAATAAAGATCCAATGCTTGCCAGCTGCTCTCGCAGTCCAATACCGAATTGCATGCATGTAATGAGTAATTACGGGACTACCGTCTCATGTTTTACACGGAATTTATATTTCTGTGTATTGATGTAACACTTAACTTAATTTTCCAACGGAAATTTGTGAGTAATCAGGAAGATTTGCTATGGCTAACATAATTTTATTAACATGAAGGTCCCCCAGTAACACACCTCCCGGGTCACCTAACTCACAAAGAAGAACTAACAACGATAATAACGTTTTTCAACGCTTGTTTGGAAGCCAGGGCAACGAGACTGGTGGGGTAGGCATTATACGGTCTGTGCGGGGCACTGTAAGTATTTTCGTTAATAAAAAACACAAATTTAATGTAGGCGTTAAGTAAAGTGATGTTGGTTTTAAGTACAGATTTTTATGATTTTGTTCAGAGCTCCAGTCGAAACATTCTGCTGAATGTATCTGTAGCTGAAGGTCACTCAAAGCCGGTACTTTCAGTGTTTGCTACAGAAGATAAACTGTTCACGGGGTCTAAGGACTCAACGGCTAAAATTTGGGATTTGACTACTGGAACTGAAATTCAGACTCTGACTGGTCATCCTAACAATGTTTTGTGCGTCCGTTACATCGAGGATACTCGACTAGTTCTAACAACTTCCCATTGCTACATCAAAGTTTGGGACTTCAGAATGAACGGCAAAAGCAACTGCATTAAAACCCTTTGTTCCTCTGGTGTAATGGCCGACGAAAGTGTAAAATTTGATCCTAATTCAAGACTTAACTTATTACCTAATGGAGAGCAATTAGTAAACTGTGTGTGCGTGGGACCTAAGGATATGTTTACACCTTTTGGGGATCGAGTTCGAAGATGGGATTTGCGAAAATTTCAATCCGTTGGTCTCCTTGCAGGCCGGCACGGATCTGCCGTTACCTGTATGGCACTCGATGAAAATTCCTTCGTAACAGGCTCCAAGGATCATTCCATAAAAGTGTATGAATATTCACACAACACTTCGTCCACGGGTCCATCCGAATCCAGCGGCGCGTCTTGGACCCTTGAACCTCCACATTACGACGGGATTGAGACTTTTGCCATGCAAAACCGAGTACTTTTCTCTGGATCTCGGGATACATGCATTAAGCGCTGGGATTTACATAGGAAGGAAATGGTTGTTTCCATTAACAACGCCCATGGAGGATGGATAACAGGCTTGGCCTTCGCTCCTAAAAATGATTCCGTATTTTTATCCTCCGGTAGAGATGGGATGGTGAAAATATGGAGCGTGGAGAATTGCCGAGAACTGGGAAAAGTGGACGCGCATAAAGGAGCGGTCAACTGTCTTGCCACGAACTCCAGTTTGATATTCACTGGCAGTCAGTAAGTACATTTTTTGCAGTATCAGCTACGACGGGCTAAAGTATTTTATTTATAAATTCCGCATTAAGAACTAATCTTAACCACATTGCCTCGTATGTAATATTTTCTTCTTAAAATTGCGCAAGCAGCTTTGGACAAGTGAAATTCTGGAGACTTTCGCAGTCAAGACTGAATAACTCTTTACAAATGTTTCAATATGAGCATTCAGAGAACATTATGACTATGTCTACGGGTCGATTAATGGGATTATCTATCTGATTCAATAATTAACACATTTTTTGATTTTTTTTTATTCTTTTATTAACTGTAGGGAAGGACCCATTCACATTTGGAAACTTCGCAAGTCCATGGATGCGCCATCATCACCTGAATCTAGCGATCTATCCCCTTAACCTAAACCTTGTTAGTTTTGGTACTAGTTTTTTCAATGACTGCTTTTCTAAGTGGATCGGAATTTACCACACGCAAATCCAACTACTAGGTATCAACTTTTGATAAGCTGAACCTCGAAACTATACCCGCAGCGAACAAAGTCATAAGTCAAAACTCTCTAATATTATTGAATAGCACCTCCCCATTATAACTTTGGTATCCAATATTAATTTATTGCTAATTACCTCGCAGAAACATCGTTCCTCGTTCGAAAGCTAAAGTGATTGGAGGGTTAATGATAAGCATTGCATACTAGGAAGAATCGCTATCGTCGCGAATGAACCATTCCAAAAAGTTGAAAACTGAGATAATTTAAATGAATTATTTATACTGTAAATATAGCTAATATTAGTTAGTAGTTTGTATATTATTGTAGTTAGGTTTTATATTCCAGATTATAATAATTATTTAAAATGCATGAAAACGAAACTAATGTTTATTACGTATATAATAATTCGTGATTAGCGCATTTCAGTACTGAAAACTTTATACATTATTTTTGCATGACAATATGAATTAGCATTAATAAATAACAGTCTTGAAGGGTTACGTTCAATCCCTTCGTTGTATAAACGTCAGTGTATGCTAAATATTCATTGAAAATATAATAACAAATAATACTAAATCAAGGCATTCCCTTAAATATACGCTACCTATGTTTCTTTGCGTGCAGACTAAATAGTATCTGCTGCTGTTAACATTTATATTTATATTTTTAGTACTTGCTATTCATGCATATGCTGTATTCCGTATTAATAAGTTTGCGTATTATTTTTGATGGTGCGACAGGATAGAGAATCGATGCGCTAAAATAGTTAGACGATTGCTAATATCTGAAACTATTAATTTGGGATCATTCGTTCTACGTGCACTGACACAACATATAGAGATAAACCTACAACCTATGCAGCATAGTATAATTTTAAATGACAGACGCATCACTTATAATTACAAACCAATAATTACAAGTATTTACAACAACTTTTATAACTGTGAATTGCTAAATTTGCAATAGCAGTCATTAATAAACTGTTATAGTAGATTTACTAATACTTGAATAATAATAATGGACTATTCTGTAGTCACTACAAATAACATTATTATGTCTTGCTTCCAATGTTTCCATCCAAACCAAGTTCGAAATCTATTGTGAGGAATGTTTGGATAGCAAAAGTGTCTCCTCCTGCAATTAAAAGACACCTAAAATTATATCGGTAATCGTTGGTGTTGGATAGTGTCTCTAAGTAAAGATGTTTAAAAAAATTCTGTCATTCGTAAGGTGAAAACGAGCAGTATTATGAGCGAGTAACTCACGTAGTAGAAAGTAATGTCAATGAAGTAATATTGTACGTAATAATCATGTAAGAATGCAATGTATTATAATAATACTTTATTTTTAGAAAAGTCACTCAGTTTGGTGTTTCCTTTGTTTTCCAGTGCTCGTTTGTGATTGTAAACAAGATTGAACCGTAAATGCTGCGGTATGTTTTCGAGTATATGTTACAATAATATGAAATGGGAATGTGTTGTAATATTTGTAGTTAGTAGCAAATTTCAAATAGATAATGTAACTCTAAACCTATAAATAATACATAAATACCCACACACAGCTCAAGGAAATTCCAATGTAGGCACTCTATGTACCTGTAGCACCGTAGACCTTTCTGATTCGTATAGATTTATAAAAGTAGGGTTGATTCCATCACTATACTGAAAGAATTCCAAAAATTTTTAAGTAACCTATAAATAATATTCACATAAGTAAATAATATTTCTAGGAAAGTTTAATTTTTTCAATGTTTACTCCAGTCGATTATAAGTACTTTTGTAGTCGGTGGAGTTTATATGTATATTTTACTGTCCAACCAAACGGTGTTTCAAGAACGTAAACCATGTTATTATAATACCTGTTATTACCCCATAAAATAACTACCTTAAGTCCGTTCTCACAAGCATTTACTGTAGTTTATATTAAAATAACCAAATTTTCACAATAACAATAATAATAATCAGTGCAGTTACTAATTTAATAGCGTGAATATAGGTATTTGAGATCTTCCATTTATGAAATACGTTGTTTACTTCCTAGTTTTTATTTATCAACGAGACAAAGTCAAAACTACATGTTATTACCTGGAAAATTCTTACATGCTGTTCCAAAAGTTCATAAAATCATATTCCATAATCATAAATAATATAAACCAGCCATTCTACTACGTTTGAATTATTTAAATTTATAATAAATAAATATGCTGAAATTACTCATGATATTATGCATTCATGTTTGCAATCTTTTTTTACAATATGTGAAGAAAATACATGTTTTGTACGTGGTAATGAAAGTCCTTTTTTCAGCATTGAAGATATACACAATTCTTATAAGCCAATCATCAATCACCGTCTGACTACATTTAAGTTTAATGCATACAGTATGTAAATACGTGTGCAAGTGACAAGTTACCTTTCAGTTTAATGGATCCTTCAATCAAATATAGATTCAAATTCATAATCAAGATCAAGCCTTCTTGTATAGCACGTTGCATAAAACTTTGGAATGCCTTTCTCTTCGCCTTAATCCAAGTTGTCGCCCTTGTATTCACTTCTACATAAAGGGTAAAATTATGAATTCCTTGTTGTCAGTGTAACATACTTATCACTCACACTATTTGCTCAATTGTCATCTAATTGTAAGTGATGACAAATACTTAATTATTGTGTCAACCAAAACCAGTAGCATTTTTCATTTAACCATTATTACCTTAAGGAAACCATCAAGCAAAACCTTAAGTACCATTTCAATATGGCAGCACAAGGTGGTCAATCCTCATTTACATTATTTCATGAAAATCCTTCAATCTAGCATGATTAACACCGGCCAGTACATGATTGAATACTACTATACTTATATATGAAAATAATTTATGTTATCGCCCATGAATCAGACTCCAAAGCGACGCTTATTTGACAAACTCCAGGTATATTCTTCAAAAGAAATGGGCAGTCATTATGCATTTACACGAGCAGGCATGCATTCCCATATATATTACAAACAACAATGTAACGTGTTGTATGCACATTTCATGTCACGAGGTATTAATCATTTAAAACTATTTCCAAAGCTTAAAATTGTGGTTTAATAGTTAAATATTATAAATACACCACATATACATTCATATGCAAAGTCTTCAATGTTCTCTCAGATTTCTTGAGAACATTAAACGAGCCCTATTAAAATTCACTTCAATCTGCCCTTGCATTTCAATGCAGCTATTGTAAGAAATAACAATTTCTATAGTAATTATACGAAGTGAAAGTTAGGCTTTCCTTCTACAACTCGTTACCATTGTAAGCTTATACTTATGCATCACAGTACGAACGTATTTGTGCATTTTCTTACGAAACGGCTTCCACAATAATTCGTGCTATTAACAAGAACTATTCAGAATGAAACTTGCTCAAAGACATTTATTTTGGCGTAATAACGCTAAATTGACAAGGCTATATACTTCGTTCGTATTCGTAGAAGGTAAATAGATATTGAAACACTGATTAGAAAGCATTAACAGATGAACACTGATTGGATGGCAAAGGCTTCCAGCACATTTATATTTTCCGTTGAACATTCTTTCTGGACATTAGTATATTCTTTCAAAAATAACTACCACTTAATAATTCTAATGAGGAATATAAGTCCTTACAATAACAGCTCCTTCCTTATGACGTTCTATATATAATGAGTAATTTACTCATTTCCTACGATAAACAAATAAGGGAAGCTCTACTTAACAGCCTTTTCATTAAAACTCATCGCTAACAACTGCAAACCTTTTAACATCAAGGTCAGTCTCAATATATTAATTCCTGCCATTCAAACTCTTATTTAGCATTTAGCTGGTTTTGCAACCAGTATGATTTAGCTTTCCCATCATATCATTTACATCTGTCTGCACCATGCAAGAGGATGTCCACAAGAGTCAGTCACATTTTCCCGTGCAAGTAAACACATAAGTATATTTGTATGCATACTCATATACCCCATATTCCCATTTTTCCTGCTCACAGTCATTTCTACGGTTATTCACCGTCCTATGATCATATATTTTACAGGGCACTCACAAAAGAAAAATGACTAAACTTAATGTAAATTCATCGCGCATCAACATAATATTCCCCCATAAAATCCCAAGCTATATTCATACTTTCCTCATATACAGTTTATAATAATAATCAAAGCCCTATTAAGATAAACTTATGATAATATTATCCCCCGAGTTCATTCATTTTCTATCAGTCACTTTAACTCCGTCCATCTTACATTCACCGATAAATGCATTTCTTCAATAATAATAATAATAATTCCATATCCCAAGTCATTATTTTACCACTTGAGCTATACGTCATTCCACCACATAGAATAACCACTTAAACCTACTAACCACCCTGTATTCGACAATTCCTCTCTCAACCTCCATCAATATACCCATACACAAATTCCTTTACAACTTCCTCCAATCTCTCTCATACATACATACAACACAACTCATAAATATACCTCTTAAAAAGCACCTACAAAGCCATAGCAAAAGCGAGCAAGAGAGTGAGAGAGAGAGAGAGAGAAACTTTCTAAAAAAAATACAGCTCAAGCCCATCCCCTATACTTTTGCGTCGAAGCTTTTGGTTTTAGGGTCGTGGAAGTCCGTAGAAGTCTCGACTTGTCTCTAAAACTCCAAAGGTCTCCCCATCACAGCCATAGCAATAAAGTTGTTCGAAAAGCCGTGTAGAGTACACTCAAAAAGGCACACACACGTATGAATGTTGTATAAAATCTCAATCTGAACATTATTCTCAACAAACGAACATTATTCTCAAAAAAATTACTGAGAAGATACCAAAATTATTTCAGTCTTCAGAGAAGTCTTGTCATACCAAAATTACCTATACAGTGAAACTACTACTACTTACTTTATATACGTACTCACACTACTACAGCACTTCAAAAAAAGAGAACGAGAGACAAAAACCAAAATATTATCAAGTGAAAAATGATTTAAAAAGTTGGTTCTTGGGGCTAAGCAAAATTTACATCTATCTCTATATAACTTAGATTTTATAGCTATATTTATCAATCAAGCAAGCACAAGTTATTTCCTATACTTTCAAAATTCCAGAATTTTCTAGAATTTCTCCACACCCCTCCCTTTCAAATAAGTATGTATACTTCTACACGCAGACACAGTATAATGTAAATCCATTCGTGTGACACATTATTTACATTTTTACTTACTTACCTTTTAAAATTTGACTCAACATTCCTTGACATTGCTCATCGTTTTTTTCCAGTTTACTTCCTATTGTTAGTCAAAACTTGCCAAATAATCTGTGATTTCCAAAATTATGAGTAGACATTTTTACATGTACATAATATTTCGTCGAGTCACAGTCACACCAACAATTTTTCACACAAATGGTATATCACAATATATCCCACACTTAAAAAAGTTCCTTTCCTTTATACCAACAATACCTATACATAGGCAGAGTCCAGCCTTTATGGAAGTTTTAACGTAGGAGGTACTTTACATATGTATAGCTTTTCACAACTACTTTCACACTATACTTGCTGGGTACGTAGATATAATTATACATATGTGCACTTGAGCAACCAATAGGAAGCCAGGAAGGTTCTTTGTACC
>JAQFXU010003661.1:0-15592 GCA_034693705.1 Spatulosminthurus flaviceps
GTCAACCATTTTTACTCCGATTTCACAAGAAAATAATGGTTAAACTAACCAATGCAATGGTTAATTTAACCATGGTTAAGTCCCCTTTTAAAATCAAGGTCTCACTCTACTTCATTGTTTACCGAATTTTAGATGTACGCCGAATTACTTCAGTTACTACCCTTGCATTGCTCCCAAGGAGCAAAATTTTCTGATACGGAGAAGGAAAATGTTGATTTTTGATGCATTTTGCCCATCTTTTATAGAAAAATTCCATATTGTTCATTTTTCCTTTCTGTATTGGTTTTAACTAATAGAATTAGCAGGGGGTACAACATCATTGCGTACCCCCCTGGCCTTTTTTCAGGGGGGTGACATGTACCCCCTGCACCCCCTATTCCGGAGCCACTGTGTAAAATTTTTTATACTTTTCGCTAAATTATTACTTAAACAAGAAAAACATTTTATGAATTATTACATAATTTTTAGGGCTTAATTTGTCGGAATTTTTCAACAAAATGAAAATATTAGTATACGTGTCCATGAATGTAAACACAAGCTCATGTTTACGTTTTTTCTAAAGTATACCTTATTAGTTCAGAATAGATCCATTTTCGTCTTAACATAGTCGATTTTCAGTATAAAAAAGGTATACAATATTAACATGGAGGTTTCCACTCCATAATTTGACTCCGCCTCATAGTTTCTATTGGGGATGTACAAGTATATTGTTAATTATGGACTTATCACGTATGGATTTTTAGGGGCCCAACTACCTATAGTAATCACATGGCTCTCCACAGATTCGAAAATCGTACTCGGCGTGGAAATCAACGCTGATTTAAGTTACACAACATTTTAAGTATTCAAAATTTTTTTGTGCATAACAAGATACATATTTTAGAAAATGACATTTTAAATTTTGAGATAACAAAAATGTATGAAAATGTTCTCATTCCCTGAAATATTGTAAGCTTAACATTACTTGACTGCTAGCCCACTTTGGGCAGAATTGTATTGAATTACAAATTCATGTTAATTTTATATCCAAGATCAACCAAGAGTTACCCAGCAAAATATGTAAATGGCATGGGCATGAAATACGATTACAGAGTTTAAATTTTTCTACCATTATTTTCGCTGTGTACCTGCAAATATTTGCAGAACACTTCACCCAATGAGATTTTCCGTTCTTTATATAAAGATATATATTTAACTCAGTTTTTTGGAATTCCATAATCGGCGTTAAACTTAAAGATAAAAGAACGTCATTCAAAATTATATCCTACATTCCCGCAAATCCCATTTGTATCTCTAAATAAATAGAAACTTCCACATGGTTAGTTCCCTTTAGACATTTGTTTTTCTGTTTGATTGAATTTTTGTAGAATCCAATCATGGAATTCTCTAGGAAAACAGGAGGGGAAATGAAAGTTAATTAATAAGAACAATTATTTTTCCTACTCTTTGAAATACCCATAAAACATTAAATTTGAATATTTGCTAATTTAAAGGGCTTTTGTCTTTATTTCCTACGTGGTTAAGGATCAACGGTTGGCAATATTTTATCAAACGAGGTGTCATTGTCGAAGGCTCAAAATTATTTTTACCCTGTATTTAAATGCGACGTAAAACGGCAAATTTTCCACTAAATCCTCCACTCTTGTCCGTACTTCCGTATGTCCCTCTACCCAATCCACAGGGTTTTTGCGGGTTTTTGAGAGTTTTGAGGGCGGCAAAAATCCTGGGTTTTGGGCAATTGGGTTTTTCCTATCCATACCCAACTAACTTTAAGTGTTACCGTAGGAAGTACTTGGCGGTTGGTATTTCTCGATCAAATAGAATATTGTCAATGGAATTAGATGAAAGGGTGGAACGATTGAAACTTATTTCGAAATTAAGTTGACCTATTACAAATACTATTAATTTGTTATATTACAAGAACGGCAACAATTATTACAGTGTGCATCATCAGTCCTCATAAATAACTAATAAATTATATGTGTAGCTCTTCAACGAAAGAGTGGACTACATATTTTGTTGTTCACCGCACAAGCTTGACGGCAACTCTCTCTTTCATTCTTTTCGCAAAGTCAGTATAGAAAATCATTTACAATTCTGTGGCGATGTTTTGTTTTTACGCTGTCAATCAAACCATGGCATGCTTCTTCTATGAAAATCAGAAGTTCGGGTTGGCCACTAAACCTAAAGACAACGTCAACCCAGATAGAGGCATGTTACAAGAATGTTACAACATGTTACAAAGAAAGCGGTAAGATTTAGGATATAATGCAATTACTTCTCCCTTTTAGTATTTTATATAGTAATACCAACAAAAAAAACTCCTAACGATATCCTTGGACCTTGCTAAATCGTTGATCTCATAAAACAACCCACTTGATAAACAAATCTCGGTACTTGTTTGTTAATGAAGTTAACACTACAAGGTAATATACACTGGAGGTGGCGAATTTTATTACGCAAAGAGGTTATAAGTGAAACAACAATTTAGTATGCCTAATTAAATTTTTGACAATTCGCCATTGATTTGCAGCGTTGAAAGCAAAAAATAGGGTTGTTCAAATTACTGTAGATAACAAAGAAACCCCTCAGTATTCCTCCAACGTGTTCTTCCATGTTCTGAATCAACAGGAATGCAACATCGTACCTGGCAGGAAAAGAAAAATCAAGTAACCCTATTGTTCCAGAAAATTCGTCCCCAACGGTCATCTCAACCTACACGAGAGAAGACACAGCGATGAGGTGACACGATTCCAAGAAGCAGTTTACTCGCTAAGTCATATTATGACTTACGATAAACTTCAGAAGGAATTGCACAAATGTAGTGCGCAATAAGTATTTCACCTATGAATAAAAAATTTTCTCTTATTGCAACAATAACCACTTCGTCCAAAAGATCTTTTGGTAATCTAAACTCCATCCTATAGAAATATTAGTACTTATAGTACGTAAAAACCAAAATTATGCGTTTGAAATTTACATGTGCATGGTAATTAATCTATAGGTTCTACACGCCCTCTAAGTTTTATACGGGAGATACGTAAAAAATTGCACTGTCTATTAGGCAGTTGGCGTAACCACTTACGTATCTCCCGTATAAAACTTGTAGCACTAATGGAACGTACAAACCAAAATTTCACATGTAAAATTTTCATCCATACGTTACAAAAGCATACTGTGAATTAGTGCTTAAAAAATTTTATACGGGAAACACGTAAACTAGGCGCTTAAAGTTGCGCTACAAAATGAGTAATTATGAAGTCTTACCTTTCTGTCACTCATCTGATCATTTGGTAGACGAATCTAATCGTGTCTTCGTCCAACGCTTCACATCCGCCAACGGGACAACAACCTCTCGCTCTTGCTCGCAATAATTGTGAAGCCTCGTGGACCAGGCTGGACTTTTAACATCGGTACGTACATCCCTTAGCTTAAAATGCGCTCATTGATGAGAGTTTCGCCCTGGAAATAAAAATTAGTGTGAGCTATACAAATTCCGGCTATATTTAACACTGCAGGTGAACAGAACATGAAACTTGTGTTTTGATAATTCCGCGGTGTAAAGCTGAATAAGCCGTGATGGGCTGTGTCCTTGAAACAGGTATGAATTTATGAATAAGTTAAAAAGAAGTAACATACAAAAATCTACATTACATAATGTGATTTGCAGACACATTAAAATATATTTAATTAATTGTCGATACTCTGCACCATGCCTTGTCCCCAACCAGTAGCTCGTCCAGCGGTGGATTTAAATCTACATCCTCATGGTGCAAGGGGTTGCCTTAGAGTGAACCCACCGCCGACGTTGAGCTGGTGGTTTCGGAGCGGCTATTCAGTTCTCTACCCAGGGGCCCTTCAGGAACGCTCGATGAAATGCCAAATTGAAAAGCAACTTGTGTTACATCCTATCCCCGATTGCGATGGAAGGCACCAAAGTGATAACAAGGACGCTGTGCTACCATTCAGCAGTGGATGTGTTAAGCCCAACCATGATGCCATTTAGGGCACCTGAACATTAAATAATTGGAAATAAATTAATATAATACAAGAAACGATATTTGTACAGAAGAGAAAGCACTAGATATAATTGTGTAGAGATGTACTTGGAATCAACTGTGAAATTCTAACGCCGTTTGTAATGGTGCGCATATTGATAGATTTAACTGCCGTTGGCAAAGTGTAATGGAAAAACTTCTCAGAGAGGAATGAGACAAAGGAAGTGGTACCTGAGCAAGCTTTTTTATGGGCTCTTCACTACAAATCTTGGTTTCTGGCATGTAAAAATATGTTTAATAAAAATTTGAATGCGTTTAGCTTTTTTGCATTTTATTACCAATAGTTTGCATTATGGAAAAATATTTATGGACTATTTTTGGACTATTTATTTGTTGTACTATTAGTTGACTTTTATACTTTCGCCCTTATATTGAGGAGCAATTATTGTTGATTTTTTACAGGTATATAGAAGAGGAAATTTAGGAAATTATTATAGAAATTTTCTAATAATTTGATTTATTGATGACAACAGTCTGTGAAATAACTGTCGGGTAGATTTCTGTATGCGTGTGTAAGAACACAGGTGATGCATATTTGTTTACATGGGGAAAATGTATGGGCCAGAATTTCCATAGTATTTAAAGATCCCAAATTGTTTGTTTATTTTCTCCCAGGTTGTTGTTTAGTAGGCATATTTATATGTGATCCATAGTTAAAAGAGTTTCCCCCACGAGTTTACCATACTATTATAATGTTCATAGTTAGTTATTTTCCCCCATGTAAAAGATATTACAGGGAACGTAGTATATTTATATTGTACATATAACAGGCTGGTTATCCTGATAACAGTTAGGGCCCAAGTGAATAATATATGTAATATATTTTAACCATGAGGTTTTGCCCGCACGCGACCGAGGTTTAAATTATAAGATATACACAGTTGTGTATATGTAGAGATAGAGATAAATGAATCTGTAGAGAGACAGAGGCGAAGGCCCATGGCCGTTTTCCTCCCGTGAATTTTGCTGACATAACCAAGATGGAATTGTTATAAACTTCTGCTTTACTTTTCATTACTTTATACCGGACCGGACCGCGATAATGGCAACGCTAATTAAAAATATTATTTGTTCTACTATACACGAGAAACTATGTACTTGAAAATCCTAAATCAACATTTTATATGACGGACGCGTCATTTTTCATTCCACATGACGCTTGACATGTTGAATGTGAAATTTAAATTCCATGGCACAAACGCTTTTGACCGTTTCGGTGGCCTTGAGATTTTACTAAAATTGCTAGAAAAAACGCAGTCTAGTGAATCCACCAATCAGGTTACTTTTGGTTCACAAAAAACTGTGTGAAATAAAAATATCGGAGTAATTGGATCGTTATTATATTCTGGCAAAATGTGGGAGGGAAATTTTGTCAAAATTATTTTATGTTAATTCAAATGAGGAAACTATAACGCCCTCAAGGAAAAAGTTTAAGAGCCGAATATTGGCAACATGCGCAATTTTTGAAGTTTTGCAAAATTCGATATAATTCGAAAGCATGATTATCATGGAATTCGATTTAATAAATAATTTTTATTTCACTTTAGCACGCAAATTACAGAAACAGGGTCAATTTGCCGTCAATTTAGCCTAAGCTTCAAATCTTAAAAACATTTAAATGTTAAAATTTTCTCTAATTTCTTCACTATAATAAATTGTTAAATGTTCTGGAAACATTCGTGTATTCTTTTAAATTTTTTTTTGAATTTTGCGAAATAGAATTTGTTGACTTCAAAGGAAAATCGCTCTACAGTTTTTTAGTAAATTCAAATTCATCCGTCCTTTTATTTAGAAATTAACAGGTCAATTCCAAGTTTGGCGCCTAAACTCAATATAAATCCGTCCCTTTGTTCTCATCACATGCCCCTGGAAATCCAACCAAACGTTGTACTAAATTTGTCAAACACTAGCGAGTGATGGGCTACGGCTGGTAAAAACCATATGACTGGAGGAATAACATTTGCAAACTCTTTACAGGTTCAACGCCGATTACTAAATGAAATTCTTCGTGTCATGACTAAATTGTGATGTTATGGTTAAAAGTTTAAGTTTTGTTGGTAATGAGAACATTTTTCCGGATTCAGAATTTAAAAATTGAGGATATGCCGTAAGAAAAAGAGTTCGCAGGCGTAAAATATATGTGCGATGTTTGAATATTTCTCGAAATATTTGTGGATCGGATCGGAAATGTACCAGGAAATTCCTTGTGTGGATTGGACCAATAATGTAATGCTCGAGAATGATATTGAATTAAAGTGAAATGTTGAAAATTGGTCTTTGCCTTATTAAAAGTTTTATCATTCTGGATGGCGTTTCTGAAAACATTCTTGCATTGTTATTAGGCCAATCCTGCCTTAGCTATCTGTTGTGGTACGAATCGTGATTAGGCCGTTCATACTTGTATCCGGCGTCAAACTTGAGTATGCTAAACTATACGTTTATTTAACTGCATTTGAGGACTCATATGATATTTTCCTAATATATTTTTGAAATTGTTTTACTCAATAATACGACATGTTCAAAAATTTTCAAGGGTTGTTTTCCCCAAACTACTTCCAAGAGCTCAGGGATTTAGTTATTAATGGGAAAAAGGAAAAGGTCCTAATTTTAAATTATACCTCTCCGCAAAAGAAAGTTCAATTTTTGAAGAAAATATAAGAACATGGAAATACAGGCTGGAAATTGCTTTTACCCGCTTTACCAGAAAGATTCTTGCAGGCTATTATTCACCTGTATTTTTCCTTGCAATAAACTTGTAATCAAATCTGATGTAAAAAACTCTTAAAATATAAATTCAACAATCACTCATAATTTCCATGAGGTTCAGATTAATTTTCACAGATTGAAAGTTTCTGAGAAAATTGCAAATACTTAATATTTTTTAAATATTTTCCATGATTATATTTTCTTGTTTGAATTCTCCAATTCAAGTGCTTAATAATGCTTTGAGCACACTTATTACATGTGCAATTTACCCATAGTGTTAAATGCTTAGCTTGGGATAATTATCATTCCTTGCATTTGAAAATCAGGTGGTATTAAAGGAAACATGGATGATTTCGATTTTATTTGTAGAGCTATGACGCCAATTTATATTTTTATCAATAAAAGTGTATGTTAACTCCAATTAAGATTTTCAAGGTGGGTAAGTATGAGGACATTAGTTGAAGGAAAGACGAACATAATGTTTTTCCAATAATTATTAGAGGTTTACTCTGATAATTGATTGGATCAAAAATGAAAAAATTCTCAAAAAAGGGGTACACTTGTTTTTGAGTAAATTTTAATAAACCGTTAAAGTTTATTTGTAAGCAAATTTTCAAATCAATCACTAAGATAGAAATTACGGGCTTTTACGAGAACAGTCCCACTTTACGTGGTAAATCTATGTTTGAGGTGAATGCGAATTATTCCATAATTGTGCATATCACGGGAGCTATCGGGTATTTTCGGTTTTTTCAGCTTAACCAAAATTGCTCGAAAACTGGTAAGCCGATTTTGACCAAACTTTTTCCTTTCTGTAACATTTTTTATTCCCCAGACCACCTCTTTTTAGTTTTTTGAAATTCAAAGAAGTTCGGAATTTTAAACATTTTTTAGAAACATCAAAATTTTGGAAATGAAGGTTCCAAATTTCGAAGTATTTTTGAGAATTTCATAAAACTAAAAAAAGGTGGTCTGGGTAATAAAAAATGCTTCAAAATGGAGAAAGTTTGGTCAAAATCAGTGCAGCAGTTTTCGAGTAATTTTGGTTTATACAGAAATACCGAAAATCTGTTTTTCTGTGTTAAAAGTCAACAAAATAATTGATAATTCTATAGAGATATGCGCTTCCTTTCGTAAATTTCTAATGCCCTACATTTGTTGCAGTGGAATTAATACATGCGCTGCCATACAAATGATTTTGGGCGGGGATCCACTTATTATTACTGTTTTAGACTTCAAACCATTCCAAAAAAGGAAATGTGGAAACTATTTTTTGTAAAAATTGTAACATGAAAAAATCCAGTTCCCAAATTAATCCTTCATGCGGGGGAATATGTTGAGAAAAATTGTATTGACGGTAGGTTATTTACTCGATGGATCATAACCACTACATTTTTTAGCGCTAATCCAATCCACCGTCTCCCATCATCACTCACTTGATGCCATCACTCACTGAGGAGGAATCCATTCTCTGCAAATCTCAATATATTTTCAAGTATGACTTATTTTCCAGCTGTATTTTTGGTGCTGTTTTATATAATTGGATAGATGACATACTTTATTTTCAAATAAAAATAGCAACTGCTTAAAAACAAGAAAATTCAACGTTTTGAAATGCACAGTACAAAAGAAAAAGGAACGTTTTCCAAATAACGTTTTTATTCTGAACTGCCATAGTTAGACGTCGATAGTTTTCTGAAGACCAAAAGTGGCCGCCTACGATTACTAAGATATTACCTTCAGCAAGCCTTGAAAACGTAATAAAATAAAGGTTGAAACTGCCGGATTTGTGGAGGCAATTTACGTTGTTAAACAATAATAAAAACTTTGAATAATAAAGAATTTAAATAATTTTTTACTGATTAAAAAATATCATATTTTAAACATGAGTGTTTTTCAAGGACGCTGTTCAAGTACAAGTATTCAGCCGGGTTGTATTTATTTTTACGTTTTAGTTAGACGCCGATGGTTGAAAGCGCAAACCAAAAGAATGTCATTTGTGTAAAGGTTTTCACCAATCAATGACATAAACTTTAGCGTGGCGGCTAAAGATTCTGCAAAGAAAAATGGTCAATGAAGATTGTATTGAGAAAAGTACAAAATGAAAATTCAAAGCATATACATATTATTTTGGGGGGGAGTTGTTGGACTTTGACGCCGATGATATGGTGTTTTACGAAAGGTCTGGCTACATACAAGACAGATGTGTCGTAGATCAGCCATACTTCGGTAGCAAACCGGGTATAAATGAATGCTGTCATAAAGTAGCAAACAATAAATTATACAAGTAACATTTAAACAAGTGTCAGACTCGGGCAAAAACCTGCTATTGAAAAGTTGAAACAAATGTTTTCAAAATATGGATATTTTTGTCATTGGAGAAGGCCATTGTAACACACAGCATTACAAAAATTTCTGCCCAAGTTTGTTTAAGTAAATATTTCTTATTGTTAGAACCCATACAGAACAAATCAGGAGCTGTGAGAGTAAATGCAACAAGTTCACACAAGCAGAAGGAATTTAAATTATCCCAAACTATGAATTTTTTATGCGTGGGGCCTTAAGTCAAGTCTCAACCATTAAGTTTAGATGGCGGTCATGGTATTTGACACTTAGCATTCGCGTTAGACCTTTGATTATCACAAACGGCGTCTAACTTCCGCAGCAAATTCCCAGAAAGTTTCAATGTTCATGTAAATACAAGTGTGAGGGACAAATTGAATTTATACAGTACATCGCATTTTAAAACAACAACTTCACAAACCAATTGAGTACGTTAAAATGTCAAAAAATAATTTGTTACTTAATGCAATCAAGCTTATTATATATATTTTTAGTATGATTTATATTGAACATAAACATATTTATTCTACTGGCGTTTTGAGCTGTGCTCTTCTCGGATAGAATGACGAGATTTGCGGTAATAATCAAATAGCCAGATTTTTTTAAATCAGCAAAATGACATTATTTACTAAAAAATCACAAATACTATATTGGAATTTATATGGGTGCTTGTGGAATCCATTTTTTCTTTATTTGCGAGCTTTCGAACCTCTACTGTGTTCTTCCTCAGGCTATTTATCGATAACTAACAATTTTTCATTATATTGTCTATTTTTTTTAATTGACTAATTCTAATCCATGTTCTTCTATTTTTGGAATTATTATTACTTTAAATCTAAAAATAATTCTATTATTGCTGTAATATTAACAATATTATTATTGTTTAAAAAAATCTTAATTAATTTCCTAGTTGCAATATTGGCACTATTGGTTTCCATGCATCAGTCATTATATAGCCTTTGTTTATATTCATTAATGGCTCTGATGATTGTCGTATAGCTAGGCCTTCCTTAATTTCTCTTAAAAATAGCTTTGGCTCCTTCAAGACAAATCTAGCACTGTTCCAATCAATATGGTGTGTCATTTTTGACTTATGGACATGATTTGCTACTGCCGATTTCTTGTAGTTGTTTTTCTCTACATGTGTGCGATGTTCCTTAATTCTAGTATCTAGAGGTCGCCCTGTTTCTCCAATGTACACCTTCGCACATGAACTGCAATTAATCTTATACAGGCCTCCTGTATTTAATTCTTCTGGGTCTTTAACCCTATTCATCATATTCCCAATTTTGAGACCAGGTGTAAATGTCGACTTCCAATTTAATAGTCTGCGTAGTAAACCTCCTATCTTGTTTGAAGCTGAACCAATGAAGGGTATTAGAACCCAATGCTCATTTGACTGTTCTTCGTCTATAGTTAAATTTTCCACCTGTTCCTGAATTCTAATCTCTTCTTCTTCTGCAATTGGTCTATCTTGAACTGGAAAATTAATTTCATATGGAATCGGACCGGATTTTTCAGTGTTCCTTAATTTGCTTTTCATTCTTTCAATTCTCTTGTTAATGAACTTAATGGGATAAGAATTTTTTGTGAGCGTATTTCTTAATATGATTAAGTTCCTCTTCCAAAAATTCATCATCACAAACGCTAATTGCTCTGTGGGTAAGCGCATCAACAACTGAATTTTTTTTAGCTGAATGGTGAAAAGATTTGAAATTTAGGTACCTATCCGTGTGGGTATTCTTTCTGTAGACTTTCGTTTTGAGTTCACCATTTGATCTAATAACCATAACGTCCAGGAATGAAAGCTGATTATTGGACTCTTCCTCTAGAGTGAATTTCATATTTTGATGAAAATTGTTGAGCTGATCCAGCAAATCCGTGGCGGTGTCCTTTTTAACAATTGCGAAAACATCGTCCATATACCTCACCCAAAAATAAGAATTCGTATAAAATCTTAAATTGCTCTCCATCCACTATATACATTATTAGAATTTATATGGGTGTTTGTGGAATCCATTTTTTCTTTATTTGCGAGCTTTCGAACCTCTACTGTGTTCTTCCTCAGGCTATCTATCGATAACTAACAATTTTTCATTCTATTGTCTATTTTTTCTAATTGACTAATTCTAATCCATATTCTTCTATTTACATTTATATATATTTATATTTTTTTTATTTATATTTATATTTTTTATATATATATCTATATATATTTATGGTACACAAATACTATGATAGAGACAAAATACAAAGAAAATTTAGAAAAACGGTCCAAAAATGTACACTAGAAATTCTTTTTTCAAAAATGTTTAAAATATCCAAAATTTTTAGAAATAAAATGTTGTTTAAGTACGTGACTAAATATTTAATCAAGCTGAGTAAAATTGGAAGGGGTGTCAAACCAAATTTAAAAATTTAGATTAGACCTCATCGCTGATTTTGTATTTTAAGTTGAACGTACGGAGCATGTTTATTTAATTGTAGATGAATATGTGTCTGGATGATAAATATATATACATTGAGTGAACAAATATTGGAAATATTTGTCCTTGGCCCAAACGTTTGTTGGTTAAATCAAATATCGACGAAAACATTTTGGATGAAAATATTAATAATGGATGAAAAAATCTTGGACCAGGCGACAACGGATGGCTCTCTTTTTGGTTGGAAAGGTTTTTTATTGCTCATTTACAATAATTAGAACCCCTGTACGAACAGCTTTTATTCCATTGGTATCACAGCAACATACTTTCAGATTGGAAAATACTAATCGGCTTCTAACCTCAACAGCACAAGTGAATCTCAAAACAATTAAATAGAAAAAAATGGCAGTTGAAAATTTATTTTCCACTACCCAAACGGATTTTTTACTTTTAAATTGATACAAATAAAAGTGAAGCTATTCTGATCTGTTAAAATTTAAAAACTAATTTTCCAAGGCAATTTTCTTGATTTTACAATAATTGGCATGTACATTTTGTTAAACAAAGCAGTAACATTGTGGCTTTAAGGTGAAAACACTTTGTTATTGTTAAAGTGTTATTTTTACATTTGCAAAGTTTACATTGTCAGTTTCTCGAAAGACGAATTGTATTTAAGTGATGACGTGCACACGCTTAAATAATACGTAAATAATGTTAAAAAATTAAAATAAGATCAAATGAAAATCTGTTGATTGGAATTTGTTAAAGTGAATCTTGTAAAAAACATAGTGAAAGACGGAGACCTTTCATTGTTACCCTACACATTAAAACATCGAATAGATGTAGATATCTGGAGAGTTTGAGGTCAATAATTGGCATGAAACCGCAACAGTTCGATATTAAAATTGCTTCCTTTTATTTCCTTTAGGGCATTCCATTTCTGAGACTTGAATTCTGGCAAATTTGAAGTTCATTTGGAAATTCCGGTATTTTTTTGTCTGTTTGAGTCTTTAGGGAGAATTATCTTGTTTAAAAAATGCAAATTCATGAAAACATTTACCATACAGTGGACGTTGTGTGCGAATGCGGATGCTCGAGGAAATTGCAGAATGAAAAAATTAGTTAAAAGCCAGTGATTTTTATCAATGATTTGGACAGAAATGTTCACAGATTTGGGCATGCTCCGTTTCGACCTGCTACTCCCTTTCATTTGTCTCGCTGCTTCTCTGTGGCTTAACCGGCAACGGTTGGTGGAGGATCTATAAATTTGGACTAGCTTTTTCGCGTTTAAAATATTGAGTGACGTGGAAGTTTAACATTTAGCATTACATAGGAAGTTCTACACAAATGCATCCCACTTCCACCCCAATGTTTCGTGAGAGATGTAAGCTCAAGCATTTTTACGTTTTTTCGGAAATATACTTTGTTTGTTCAGATTTTATCTAATTTTGCCTCAGCATTGTGGATTTAAATAGAAAACTGTTGACTGAATTTGAAAAAAATTCTAAAAATTCAATTTCAAAGAAAGAGAAAAAAGTTGGAATATTTTTCATGGATTAAAGGTAAATATTGAAGTAAATTAAAAAATAATGTTGAAGTAGAAATTAGCGGCACATAAAAAAATATTTCGGCAAAAGCTTAAAATTTTCAAAACCTCATTCTTTCCATGTTTAAGCAATAAAATTTTAAAATAAAAAATGAAATTCCCACAATCCCCACACCGGGTTTTCCGCCCCATCATATATAGAATGCGCCTCACAGTTTTATTGGTAATGTACATTTACACAGAATGTAAATACATTTTATCGCATGCGAATCCTGTAGAGAACAATATCAAATATTTTCTACCCCGATTGTAGTGTACTTAAATTTTAAATCCGTAGTCGGCGTCGAACTCAAAGCTGAAATCGGGTACAAAAAAATTATAAGTAAATCGGAATAATTTTTGTGAAAAAAACGACATTTGAAAATTATTTTTTACGATTATATCTTAAAATATTTTTCAAATGTGTACGTGCCTAAAAAATTATCTATTTCCTTGTAATGAACTCAACATTACTTGAGTGCCAGCCACCTATATGCAGAATTGTATTGGATTGAATTTTTACGGCTGCGAGGTAATTATTTAAAAAATTCCTATACTATTGTGTTCTTTTATGATCAAATTTTTTAAAGCTTTGATAATTCATTTAAAGGAATTTTCTTTGGAATTTCCAGTTCCATGAAATTCATTTCTGGAAATTTCCAATTTTATCAATTTGATATCTTGACCGGAATTTTTCCAAGCGATGGACTTCACGGAAAATGAAAATATATTCAAGTGTTGGAGGAATTTCATGCCCCAATGAACTTAAAGAAATAGAAAAAATCACAGCCTCATATTTTGGTAGCTCCTAAATACAAAACAGTTTTGCTACATTAAGTGTCCATTTTCTTATCTCAATTTTTACTGTCGCCCTTTGACGCCCCAGAGCATTTTTAACTGAATTGTATTGTTCATTGTCGTTTTAATATTAGGTGCGTGAAGTCATACAACTGGGTTAAACACAACTACTTCCCTAAAAAACTCAAGATCAAATTCTAAATCCATGGATCATTTTTTGAATGCATCAATAAGATTTTTGCAAGATTGCTGTCACCGTTTTGACCGATCCGAATAGTTTTGGCCTATTTTTGCCCGTTAATTGTTATAGCTTTTACTTCTCCGTCAGAATTGGTCTCTTGATCTTTTGAATTTTTGTAGAATTAAATCTTGGGATTCTCTATGACAACATGAAATGAAGGTTATAGGAGAAAAATTTTCACTCCTACCCTTTGAAACCCATAAAATATTTTATTTGAATATATTTGACGTTTTAAGAGTAGAAAACCACTCGCAATCAGTTTTTTTCTAAGGAATGGGAAATTCAATGGATTCATTTCCTTTTCAAAATAAAGCTGTACTTAAAAACTGTCACCTGGCGTTTCCATGTTTTAAGGCATATGTACTGCTTTCACAAGGCGAGGCCAAGAAATACAGAAACTGAAATCATCTTAGAATATTTACTCAAGATTCGTCTCCTGAATTTTAAAATCGGCGTCTTACTTTGGCAAAACAATTAAAAAATAAAAATATTATTGCTCAATCGCTTGACCAATGTCATTTGTTAACGTGCTCGGCGCTACTGTAAACTTGAAGTTGCACTAAATTTGAGTGAATTTGTAAAAAATACAGACTTCTCATTTATTTCGTAACTCATCAGTTCACAGTTTGCAATAAAATATCATTAGAATTTAAATTAGATGACGCACTGGCTTCAAGTATTGTGAGGATATCGGAAGGAATAATAAAAATAGTTAAAAATTTAAGGGAATTCATTAAATTTTAATTTGTAGCATCAAAATCATTTTTTCTCCTCAAATTGGGTGCCATGGAATTCTTCAACTCCAACAATGTGTCCTGCAAGTGTCAGATTCCATAACACACCAAATAGTATCATGGTCTTTTCCTGTTCAGTTTTGAGTGGCGCTGAAGTTTCCCCATCCCAACTCAGCCATTCAATGGGCAAGCGCTGGGAGATGCTTGCCCATTGAGTAAAAATGGATCATTGCACAAATGCATATTGTGTTCATAGGAAAAATCCATAAGTGAACCAAAAAGTTATTTTAACGCGTGAACAGAGCAATTTTTATCGTCAAAGTTACTCGCAAACATAAAATCAGAATTTCAATCAAATAAATCTCCCTGAAATTTTCACAATTTTGTTTATTGCATATGAAATGTCACACAAATCGAACCCTAACACTCTGAGACCCTATATTTCCCTGAAAGTATCGTAGGCCAATTGAGCAGAGGGTTTTTAAAGTGACAGTTAGTAAAAAAAAAAATCTAAAATCTGATAAGTAATAATTTCAATTTAACGGAAAATATTGTTTGAATATATCAAGGTCCATTCAACCCCATCACGTCCAACAGAATACTCATAATTTATACTTACATGTACAGACATATGACCGCCAAGCGAGTTTACAATGATGGCCCCAGAAAGCCGGAGTTACTCATAGATAGGGTCAATCATT
>JAQFXU010003662.1:0-15585 GCA_034693705.1 Spatulosminthurus flaviceps
AAAATTGTTGTTCTCCACGTGGAGGCCCATTACAGTGGTTCATCCAGCGCAGTTCTCTCAATGTATTCTGACTCTCTGTGTATCCTTCCCATACCTTCTCATAGCATATACATACATTGTTGGAGTTCAAGCTTGAACCTTCACTCGTATGTATTATTATGTGAGCTCTATCTTTCTCATACTCTATACATCCCACAAAAGCTCTCCTGCTACTACGTACCTTCAACACCGGCTCTCTGTCACACAACGTTATATACACTCAGCTTATATATACAAACTCACTCGCTTGCCTCTTCTGCTATTCCTTGCTTGTGTGCACAGACTGAATGTATGGCTTGTGGCTATATAGAGGAAACTTTATGGGAAGGAAAACATTTGAGGCAGAAAGTCTCTCTCTCTCTTTCTCTCTCTCTATTGCATTCTCTTGAATAAAAAGGACAGGCCAATAGTATCGTATGTTGTAATTTAGGAGTGCATATATAAATATAACAACTATTACTGTGCATATAAGTGTGAGCATATTACATACATATACGTACATACATATCTATGGGAAATAAATTGCTCATTATATAGTGAGAGATTATGATGAATATTTTTCCCCATTGTATATATTTTAGGTGACCTCACCGAAGTCCTCAGAAGAAAAAGTTGACGTTGGTGCTGACAAAGGGTGGAAGAAATGTCAAATATGGTGGATTTCATGTCGGTGAATTTCCCGACAATATTCAAAAGTCCCGACAAGGGCAACACACAAGGACAGGATGTGTTGTCTTCGGGTCAGAAAGTTATTTGTACTCCAGAAGTGAGCTTATATACGTACCCTGGACCTGAAATCACAGGAGCATCCAATCGGGTGGAGGATAAGGGCGGTGGTTCTGGTGGTGGTAATTCCTCCACAAGTAGCAATGGCATTAATGGATTTCAATGCGGCTTCTGTGGTAAAACCTTCCAACAAAAGAATACGTTCCAGAATCATTTAAGATCTCATCGGGAAGGAGAGGATCCTTACCAGTGTGACATTTGCAGTAAAACATTTGCAGGTGATTGGATTTTTTCTATTTTCAAATTCTTTTTAGTTTTTATACCTTCGCATATAGCTCTGTGTTGGGGATGGCTTGGGAATTGGTTTCACTTGACGGGAATTGGATATGAGTGTAATAATTATTGAGGAAATGTGGGAATTTAAATGATGAGACTCAGAGTGCCCCGTATAGATTCGTAATTTTTTTTCGTTGTTTCTTTTACTAAATGTATATAGTACCCGCCAGACTAACTCGCCATTATAGAACCCATACGGGGGAGAAGCCGTATCAGTGTGAGTACTGTAACAAGTCCTTCTCGGTCAAGGAGAATCTGTCAGTTCATCGAAGGATCCATACTAAGGAGCGTCCGTATAAGTGCGAGGTTTGTGAACGAGCTTTTGAGCATAGTGGAAAACTCCACCGACACATGAGGATCCATACTGGTGAACGTCCTCATCGATGTACCATTTGCCAAAAGACGTTCATCCAGAGTGGTCAGTTGGTCATTCATATGAGGACCCATACGGGAGAGAAGCCCTATGTCTGTAAAGTTTGCAATAAGGGCTTCACATGTTCCAAACAGCTCAAAGTCCATACAAGAACACATACTGGAGAGAAACCTTACACTTGTGACATTTGTGGCAAATCCTTTGGTTACAATCATGTGCTTAAACTTCACCAGGTAAATACATTTTCTACTCCGGTCTTTTTATTCGCATAAAAATAGCGTAAAGAGAGTCATTTTGTCGGGGGCTCGTCTTCTCATAAATCCTGACATTTTGATTGACAGAGGATTTGTCCTTTAAAATCCTCTTGTTGGGAAGAAGGATTGTTGCGTATGCATGCGGTATAGGAATGCGGAGAGAAATAAAACAGTCCAAGCTCTAAAACGAATACATTTTTCAATTCTAGGTGGCTCACTATGGTGAGAAAGTGTACAAGTGTACCCTTTGCAATGGGACATTTAATTCAAAGAAAGCCCTCGAGACTCATATTAAGACACATGCATCCGATGGAACTACATCACCCGGAGGAGATTCCATGGATCCTGGGGTAATGTCACCATCATCAATTTCACAAACCCCTCAACACTCGGATAAAGAGAATCGTGAAACTAGTGATTCGGAAATTTCATCCCAGAACTCGCCCACGACTGAGGCACCCAAGACACCGCCCAGTCCACATTTCACTAATCATTTCAAGCCAAACATCCATAACAACAACAACAATAATAGTGGGAACGGGAACTTGAGCAGTAATGGCAGTAACTACCATCATGTGAATAATACTAATAATAATAACAACAACAGTAGTGGTCATACAAATGGGAACACAGGCCCAGCAAATTTGCCATACCCCATGCTCCCTCCAAGTATTCAGGTGCATCAAGCACCCCAATCACGCACAACCTTCTTGTACGTCACATCCAAGCTTCCACCACATGCCACAAATAGTAACTCAACCTCGAACATGAATAATCATCACAGTCATCATCCAACCGACTCCTCCTCAACAACTCGAACTACCCTCAACTCCAATGGAATTAGCTTGAAATCCCTCAGCTTAGGCTTGACCACTCCGCCAAAATCATCTCCAATCGATATCTCAACCCGGGATCGGGATAAGTTATTCCTTCACAGCGCCAGCATCCGGGATAAAGTATTGGCCTTCACTGAGAAATTTGGTTATGGAATCCCAAATTCCTCCAATGGTTCACCCACCAATTCCAATTCCGGCAATTCAACTGGTCCCGAGCATAGTAATCAGTTAAGTGGCTGTAATTCGAACAATACAAGTAGTAACGGTAGCAGTAGTAGTAGTAGTAGTGGTAACAACAACAACAACAACACCTACAATAATTACAATCGTGGACGCTTCGACATGAGTAGGAATTCGTTCGAACGAGACATGCTCCCCGAGAATTTCTCTGCTTTTCCCATGAATCCATCAAATTTGAAGAGCCAGTTCTTACGTAATGATCTGAATTCATACTCAAGGTCGAGGTCAAGGGATAGTTCCCGCAGTCCCGACAATAGCCGTGACAGTTTTCAGTCCGGAGGGGGGAGTGGTTACACTCCCGGTGGTGTTCTAGCCTTAGCCTTAACTTGTGGCTCCAAAGCTGTCACCCAGCTCCCCTCTCTGTCAGCCATGGGAAATGGTCCTCATCTTCGAACGACACCTCACCCAATGGCTAATTTCATCCACAACAATAGTCCTCCTCATAGTAATCCTGACAGTCCTGAAATGTGTATTGATTTCTCACGACGATCCGTATCACCTCGAAATGGTATGACAAGTCCCACTCCCTCAACAACTCCCAGATCCACACCTGGACTCTCCGAGTCGGCTGAGGATCTTTCTGATGACTATCATCATCACTCATCCTCCTCATCCCCACCACGCTATTCTTCTCCGGAAAAGCGTGGCAAGTCCTCTTATGGTCCTCGCAAGCGTTCCAGTCTCATTCTTGAGAAGTACGCTCAAGAGAATTCTCCTCCTTCCATCACTCCCCCCTCTTCCGCCTCCTCCTCACCTTCTTCTGAGTCCATCCTCTCCCAGAGACTTAGACTCTCATCGGTTATTCAATATGCTGAAAAATGCACCTAAATTATTGTCTGTCGTATATTATTATATATACATACTTTGATTGTTTTTTTTTACCCCAGCATAATAATTATTATTATATACATATATTATATAAAGCTTAGACTTTTTTTAATGTAGACTGTATTAATTTACCAGGATATACATTTATTATCTACACACACATTTATGTATATCTTTTATTTAAATCAATACACACTCACATATATAAATCTACACAAACACATTATACACATTCACTATATACATTTATTACTATTACTATTATTATCATTATTATACAGGAACATAATACACACATGCTTCTGAAAAAACAATAGCAATCATATGTACATTTTTATGATGTAATTTTGGAAGAAGATGAAGAAGAAGAAGGATAAAACTTTTTAGTTTTGACCAAAAACTTATTAATTATTCTCTTTTCTTTTTTTTCAACATACAAAAAACGTTTCATGATAAATAACTGCATAACACACAGCTCCAGTTTACACATTAATTAAATTTGATTCATCATCTATCTACCTACCTTTGTAATTTAAGTAAGAGAAAATAAGGTAAACAAAAAATAATAACGGAAAAGACTTGGAAATAAAGGTGTGTAGGCCTTCGGAAAAGCGTACCTATCGTAAATATCGTGCCGTGTGTCTAATAAGTTGTATCTCTCTATCCATGCATTACTATTTCGGAAAAGCTCGTTACCAAATTTATATAATTGCGGATGATTGATCCTTCCTCCAAAATTATTTCTAATAATCTGCAAAATAATTTCTCATTCAATTTTCATTGCAAATCGGGGAAGAAAAATTCATACAAAAATACTTCGTCAAAAATCTATGAAAATATATTCCACAAACAATATTGGCAAAAAATATTTTCCTTCAAAATGATTTTTTTATTCGAGAAAAAAAAGTCCCTTGCTACTTTTCTTCAAGAGTGTCATATTAAGGAAGGATAATTATGTATAGTTTTGCAGTGGATATAGCCAAGGTGCATCTTTTGTCACACGTCATTTTGTAAGGGAAAAATAATCTAAAGAAAAAATAATAATGTTTCAATTATTATCACAAATATTTTTGAACTTTTGCCGATATATGTGTGTGTGTGGAACATCCAATGGAACTGATACACTAGAATTGACATTCTGGAACAAGAATTGAATTTGAGGGAAGGAGAGAGAGAGATAAAAAAGAGAGCTATTTTTTCGAAACTTGAGTCTTGTCTGATTGAGAGGGGAATTAATCTTGCCATAATAATAATAATATTTTCATGAGAAGAGGGATAATAATTGTAAATTTTCAGAAGAAAAAATAAAAATATTTTAATGTTTTTTACTCTCCCTTATACTCAATGTGAAGGAGACTGGAATTTTCCCCCCTTTTATTCTTAATTAAATGTAAAACTTTAAAAAAAATTGAAAGCTTAAAATATATTAAAGTCATATTTAATTTTTTTTTCGACTATTTATTTGAGAGAGTAAACAATTCTCATTTGCTGAATATGTAAAAGACTGGATTTTTAAAGGGACTTTTTTTGTTCTACTAAAGAATTGTCAATTTTAGCCAAATCATTTCATAGTGGAGGGTGTTATTATAAATGAATTTACTGTATCATTGTTAAAAAAATTAGGAAATCCCCCAAATCTGGGGCAATCTTCAAGGGCTTAAAAAATATTTGTAAAAATTTCACACAACACACAAAATTCTATATTTGAAAACAAATGGGGTTAAAAGTTCCAAGGCTAGAGAGGAAAATTGCTCAAAAATCTCTCGAAAGTCTGGAACCTTTCCCCGTGTAACATTTTCATTTCCGCCTCAGTTTAAAAATGTACATTGGAAAATTCTATATCTGTAGAATTTAAAGGATGAAGAAAAGCTGTTACTCTCAAAATCTTTATTACATGAGATGTACCCCAATGTAAGTCTATACACATCGTTTTCATTCATTTCCAGACCATTAAATTTATTTCCTTATGTATTTCTTCCTCTGGTACTTGGGATTTTTTTACATGTCTATATAACTTTCAAGCTAAAAAGAGACTCTTTGTTGTTGAAAAATTCATTTCATAATATTAATTAAGACGTGAGGTCAGGTTTTCAAATGAGTTTTTATTTCTGCTAAGAATACAGGACAGGATACACAATCACAACGTATATAGCAAGTTCAAGGGCATTTATTTAAAATTTATAAAGATTTGTTTTTGAAGGTTAAAAAAACCAAACAAAAATCTTTTCAAAGGACTTTTTTTCACCAACTCATTAAATTAAATTTCAAACTTAGCTTAATTTCTATCACACCAACACAGTCACACATACACACACACGTACACACACAGAGTGAAGGTTTAATATGTAGATTGTACAATATGAATAGAGTTTCAATATAGATTATTTCCTCAGACTTATTTAAAGGCTCATTCATTCATTTATTATTCATTCATAGTTTTTATTGTGAGTTTTGTTTTAAATAACAAGAAAAGTGCACACCTTTGCATTTTCAAAGTATAGCCAATTACCAAAGAGGAATTTGTGTTCAGATATCAACCTGTATATATATTTACATTACATTTAAAATACATATTTATGCATATATTTAAAAAGCTTCATGTAAAAATGCAATGGTAATTTAATTTCCAGATTTCTTTTTCTTTCTTTCCCACGTCAAAAGTCTTATTCATTCTCATTACTTTCAATAATATTCTTGAATTTCCACATTTTTTCGAGAACCTTCAATAAAATTATCCGTTTGACAACAAACACTCACATGTACATGTACTTTACAGTCATAGGATTTGGGAAAGGAACCACCTGTATTAAGAGAAGGGTTAGAGGAGATGAAATAGTAGAGAGGAGGAGGAAGAAGAAGCTTATTTTTCAAGCTGAATTAATTCCAGTTAAATTTCTATGGTGTAACATGTAAGAGAAGTAGTAAATATAATTAGGGAATGTACAGAGGAATGGAAGGAGAAAGAGGAAGTGCTTAAAAAGAGTAATATATTGCACAGAAACACACATACATACATATTATAATAATATCTCCCTAATCTATACAACTTATTGAATGGGGAAGAAAGAAACTTTTGTTCTTTTCTTTCTTTTTTTTAATATTTACATCATAAACTTACATAGGAACTATATATACATTTTAACTTATAAGCATGACCAGCCAGCAATGACGAAATGGGAAATTTTGCTAAAAAGCTTTAAATCAAATTTAACCCAAAGTAAAATGGAAATTAAAAAAAGTATTTGGAAAAAAAGATAGAGGGGAAAAATTCATCAAAATTTGTTTTTCTTAAAAACAATCTTAAATTGTTTTTAGAAAAGTAAGTTGAGATGATATTTTTTGTAACCTACCTTTTCCTTTCCTAATATCTCAATTTAATTATCCCTTCAACGGGTTTTATTAAACTATAATACCAAAAAAGAGCGTGAGTATTTACGTTACGGTATATAAAAAAAATAATATTAATATTTTTCTCTTTAAGATTTTTTTTGTGGACATTTTTCTTCTTAGAAAATATCCACTTGAGGTTAAGGGGAATTGGCTCTTTTCTGTGAATATACATATACATATAGCTTAAAAATATTAGTCATGGAACTTGTACAGTAATAAGGCTTGCTTTAAATTTACCTTTGGTTTTTTTCTTCATATAATTTTATGTAGAGTTACGTAGGATTGTCAAGGCAATTTTACGATGGATGGTGCAGTGTAAGTTAATATACAGTTCACGTGTTTTTTTTCATTTCAGAATATATATTACTATATTTTCCAAAAAAAGAAATTTTGTCACCTATTAATTGATTAGCAGAATTTGGAATTTTTGAAGGATTTTCTTTAAGAATATTACTGATTGATTTCCCCCTCCCCTCTCAATTAGGATTTAATAAAGGGAGACCAAAATGTGTCAGAATATTTGTAAGTGTAGACATATAAAATAGAATTGAAAATATTTGCGTCCAAAATAATAAAAATTCTTGAAGTGAAGAAAAAACCTATGAGAAAGGATATGATGAAGGAAGAGCCTATATATAGAGATACATATAAGAAAGAGTAAGATTTTTTCAGCGGAAGTTGTTGTTAATTCAAGGGCGACGAAGAAGCTACATAGTAGAAGAGACGATGATGTAATAAAATTACGCGTGAGGTTTTTTTCCAATTTCTTTTATGAATGATGAAATATATAAATATATATATATATAAATACATATATCAGCAAGCACGTGAATGTTATTAAAGGTAAGGTTATAGCAGTTAGAGCTACAGAGCCAGAGAGAGAAAGAAAGAGAGAGAGAAAAATTTTATGGGAAAACCAAAGGTTATTTTAGCAGAAACCATGGCACGTGTACAGAGTTTTACAATATATTGGATTTAAATGTAAAAAAGGAATGTCCATCTTTTAAATATGAGAATATACATATAGCTATGTTATAATTAAAGTAATTGAAGAGTTATATATTATACGTACATACATATATATACATAGCTATACATATAGGGTGTCTTAATTCAAAGGAATTTAAATATTACTTTTAGACGTACGAAGGTACGTACACATTGTCGTCACCGTAACGTAACAGTAACTGTAACCGTTTGGTCAGCTGATTTGGAGGGTGCTGTAAGTAATGGTAATGTATGTAATGTTTCTTGACGACTTTGGTACGGTTCATTCTCTCCGTGTGTCTTGAAAAAAAGAAGAAGAAGAAGAAAAAGTTGGAAATTTTTTCCCCTTTTACAAAAGAGGGAGGAAATTGTTTTTTTAGAAAAATTTTAAATTACAAAAAAATAGTAATAATAATAATTTACAAATAAAATATTTGTGCGTTATTAAACATATACATACGTAAGCCTCCTTACTATCTCCTCATGAATAATTTGTCTTTTATAGGAAAAATATAGTGTCCTCTCCTTCTGCTCTATAGATATAACTAAAAGTTCTCAGGCTTTATACATGTACACCCAATCAAAATAATAATTGTGCTTTTTAGGCAAACGTTTTTTTTTCATTTGATGAGGAAGAAAAGGAAAGAAGGAAGTAAGCTTGGAAAGAGTATGTTTTATAGGTATAGGGTGTATCTATAGTGTAGGGAATGCGTCTTATAATTGTAAAAAAATCTAAGGGTTTGAGTTGTACATTGTATTTGAATAGTGTGGGTTTATATTTTTTGAGTTTCTAGGGGGGCCTCAATCATATATTAATTTAATGTGTGATTGGAGGGACCCCTTGGAAAAATCAAGCGGAAAAACGGGCATGCACATATAACAAAAGATTAGAAAAAGCAGATTTGTAATAGTTAAAAAATTAATGTATTAAGGCAAGGGTTTGAGTGTGAAGCATCGTCAATGTAGGAAAAAGGCTTGTACTATTTGCTTAAATTATATGACTATTATTATAATAAAATTATTATTATTATTCTTGACTTTTCCTTGGGAAAACTTTTTTTCTTAAATCCCTTCTTTCTAATATATGTAAAAAGGATCGCCCAAATATATCTTGAATAATAATAATAATATTATGGAAGGGATAAATGGGTATAGTTTTATGGGATTTTATCACCCAATGTTTATATAGAGGGTCATGATCATGATGAGATAAAAGATGAAAAGAGGTCAGTGTTAGGAACATCAGCGTGTATGGAAAAGAAAAGGTAAAGGGAAAATCTATAGGGAAGACAAAACCTTAACATCATAGATGGGTTTTTTGGTATCCAAATATATAATTACGATCCAATACTTGAGAATCATTTTTTTCTCCCGAATATCTTAATTTGGCTTGAGTCCACACTAGTTACATTATATGTATAATCTGTTTGCAATATTTTAAAGACTTATTGTATAAAGATTCGTTAGCTTATCATTGTCATATATAAGGGACAAATTTATAAATATTATTATTATTATTGTTAGAGTCGAAAGGGAAAGAATTGCGTATGGATAATGGAATTTTGTATAGAACTTGTATATATAAATAGGGACCGCATGTAAAGTATAAGGGAGTTAGACTCTGTTCTTCTGCCGTGTTAAAAAAGCGTGTTAAGTAGTCATTGAGGGAATTTGTTTTTAGAATGAGGGTTTTTTCCACTAGTAAATTATTATTACTATTGAATGAGGTTATGGACAAGGGTTTTTTGTCTTTTTTCTTTCTTTCTTTCTTTCCTTCCGAAAAAAGGTTACTCTTGTGATGGTCATTGATGGAAAATAAAGTTAGGAAATGAAATATATATATATATCATAACGTCATTGTATAATAATGTTATGGTACTCAAAAGAAATGGTACGGAAAGCTTTAAAGACGGAACCCAAAGAGAAAGACATTGTCACGGAGTCAGTGCGAAGGGAAATGGAATGGTATAATTAAACAATTGAAAGGAGGCTCTATGTCAATATGCAATAGAGCCCAAAAAAATGAATGGTTTTTTTTCACATACTCCCCTTCTTAATTCCTCCTTATCCTTTAACCCAAATCTTCTGGGACTTGTCATTTTAAAAATATATATAATGAACTGATTCGGAGCTTGATTTTAAAAAAATTAATATTTTCCCTCATGAGAGTTACCTTCTTCTAAATAAATTATTGGAATTTGGTTTTTTGTTTTGCTTTGAAGAAGGTTTTCCTAAAGAAAACTCTATGAAGGAAAATAAAAAAGTTTGTCAAAAGTCATAAAGGATTTTCAGTAGGTTCACACAATATAGAAGAATATGAATGACTGTCTGAATATGATGGGTGTGTGTGTATATACACAAAAGAGAAGAAAAATTAGACGCACAAAATGGATTTTTTTAATCATTAACAATTATTAAATTTCTCCATACAAGTGAAAAAAGAAAATTCTCTTTTAACTCTACCACTCTACTACTATAAACTCATCATATTTATAGTAAATGGTAAAAAATCAATACACATTTTTAAAGGACTTTAAATCCATACACACATTTTTGAAAAATAATGAAAAAACTTATTATTGAACCTTTCACAGAGGAGGGGGAAATGTGTGTATGTGACAAAATACGTGAGGACTATTGCAATTAATTCATAAATATTTGATACATAAATAAAACAAAATGTTAATCCAGGTTCAAATGAATTAAACTGATTCAGTCTGAGGATTACACAATTTATTATTATTATTATTATTAATTATTATTATTATGTATATAAGCAATTGATACCAAAATAATCGAGCAACAACTATGTAAACAAACGAAATCACTGGAAGAATCTCATTCCGTTCTCCGGGTCATTGTGATGTGAGGTGTCGTCGGAAGTTTTGTTCATGGGGGAAACGTTTGTCAAGGCGGAAACCGTTTCCGTTTTCTTTTAAAAAAATACACCCAATGTGTTCACTTAATTCTAGTGTATAAAGCATAAGACTTTATCAAAATATATATATATATAATATTATATGTACGTACATATATAAATATATAAGCTTAAAACCATGTAGACTTCAAGTAGTTTTTTTCTACTACTACTACTACTACTACTACGACAAACACACCCATTTTTTAAAACAAAAAACCTATATTATTGCTACCACCAGAATCAATATATTGGGAAGAGTGAGAGTATGTATATAAAGAGATATGAGGACAAAAGCAATAGAAACATTTGCTTGATATATACATACTACGTCCATCTTTACCATTGACTATATTGAATGTGTTCAGAGAAAAGATTCATGTTTTTATTACATATGAAAAACTATAGAGGTACCTTTTCCTATTGCTGCCCCCCCCCCCTCAATTATTATTATTAAATTTTAATTTTATAGATTTGTATTAAATATGATATAGTTTTTTTTCTTTGTTTTTTTGCATTATTATTATTATCATCATTCTCCTCATTAAATGACTATTTATTGTCAATTTATATAATATTGAGAGGTATGAATGAAGGAAGGAAGTTAATATTTAAGTCTCGTCAATAATTTTCAAAATAATTGTATATAGCGATTTGTATGAAAACATTTTTTTTCTGGGAACTGATTGTTTGTTGTTATTGTGTATTTTAGTTATAATATACGATAATTGATTCATTTATTAATTTATATAAGGGCAATGACTCATTGCATACTTTTTTTCAAAAGTTTAGTAATTCCTAATGAATATTTCATGTTAATGCCACAAGGGTTTTTTTTCTTTCAACTGTACAATGCGATATATGCACATGTAAAAGGAAAAGTATGGATTTTGTGCGTGTGTGTTTCGGCGTATATGTATATTGAATGAATTACTATGCTCGGTTTTTTCGGATCTTACTCTCCTCAGAGACGCGCGCTTTTGAAGACAAGAATAAAGTGTTTGCCTCCGTTCCATTTCAATGAATGTAAAAATCAAATATGTTCATATAATTACATATTATGTGTAAAAAATGAATTGGAATTTTTTTGGTATTAAGTTTCCTCACAAAAAGGGTTATCAAAAATATTCATGCTACATATTACTATACAACTACAATTTGTGGGATTTGGTTTTGCTGGAAAAGTAATAATGCTCCTGACTAAATATGAAAACTGTTGTTGTAGATGATGGTGTACTCTACTCATTTGAAAAATTGTGGAATAAAAATATGTAAAAAGTTGTGTGTATGTATATACATATATGTTGTACTCTAGGGATGAGAAGGAGAGTAGGAGAGGATAGTGTTGTAGGGGAAATTAGTAATATATTTAAATTATTGAGAATTCATATTTTATTATATGAATAAAATGCGTATGCTTACTATCATCATGTATTTTTACCCATTGTAATTATTCATGTATGGTGTGTGTCGTAATTCTAAACATAAGTGTCTTTTTTTAGTACGTATGACGTATTGATCGTGTGTGTTTTTTTTCGGTCCTTATATTGAACATTTTTGAAAAAGTTATTATTATTATTATTAACAGTGGAGTTTATTACGAGTGTTCTTTTCGATAGTCGATTTTTGGCCTCCCTTTATGAAAAAAACCTCCTTTAAAAAAATAGGTTTTGTATTGGGAGTGAGGCTTTGAAAAAAATCATTGCTTTTAACTTTGTACATAAATACATTATAAACATTTATGAAACTGACTCATTATAATAATTTATATATGAAAAAAATAATTTTTATGGTGGATGTGTCATCTCTTCTTGTTGTTATATTTATTACATATATATATATAAAAGTGAAATACTGTAATTTTTAGAAAGATGATAAAAAATACTTGGAATATTTGAATGGTCTTACTATAAAATACATTTATATATATATTGATAATTATACATGAAAATTCTTGCCTATTACAAAAAAATACATACACAAAAATACATCTTTCTTATATGACCTTTCTATTCAGGAAAAAAAGAGTTGCAATCAAAACTTTTATTAACTCTGTTTTAAAAGATGTTGTTTGTTGTTTTTTTCAAAACTCTTATATATTATTATGAGTTTTTTGCTTTCAACTTGATTTTATAGTACTTGACGTATAATATTATTATGTGAGCTGTAAGTATATATATATATATGTGTGTGTGTTTGAATCGGAAATTGAGTGGTTGAAAAATAAATGCTGTTGAGAGTGAGTACAATGATTAATCACTTGAGGCTGGATGTTGTCACTGTAAAATAAATACATACATACATTTAAAGAAAAAATCAAGTTTACAACTTGTGAAAAAAACTCGTACTACTAAAAAAAACAATGTAGTTGTAATAATGATGACGATGAAAGTTAATTGAGATAGTGTTATTTTATTGTATTAATGGTTTATTATTATCAAGGAATATTTGGAACTGATACCAAAAAAACCAAATTAATGGGGAGACAGCTTTATTTTTGTCAACATAGTCTGCTGAATGTGTTCAAAATGTTAAGATATAACTTTACCTTTAAAAATAATGTTACATGGCCACACATGTACCCAATACACAGACATAATAATGAAAATCATGATCATATAAATATTAAATAAATAAATAATAAAAATCTATTATTCAAAAAATAATCATCTCAATGTTCTTTTAAAAATTATTATCTTATTTCATATGTGACTCATATTATGCAATTTTGTATTATTATTACGATCATCCGTCATCTCTATGAATGAATGAACGCCCACACAAAAATATTGCATATATACAACTTGTGTAAGTACCATCATTAGCGTCCTTAACAAATAGTAATACTGACTCCAGACGAAGAAATCTTCCATGTAAAGTATACGGAGACAATTTATTTTTGTAATTCGGAGAAGAAATTGCTACCTTAGGAAAAACCCACGTCATATATTCCATTCATTAAAAATAAAAGGTTATAGGGAAAGGAGGCTTGGAGCGCTTATAAAAACTATGTGGATTATTTTCAAGAGGAGTGAGACAATTTAAAAAAATTGAGTGTTACAAAGGCTTGGTAAATTGAGAGTTTCGTAGCGATTCCTCCATATGACCTTGATACAGTTCCAAGTGCATCATTCCCGAGTTGACTAGAGAAGAGGGAGGCTATTGGATGCACGTGGATTTTACTTTCTATACGATGCACATGCGCCTTACTGCGGAGGCCTCAAGCAAACCAATTTGCTTAAAAAGTTTATACCTATTGGATTAACAAGCATTTCCGGAATGGTTAATCACATTAAAAACCATTATATAGCTAGGGCCTCATTTCTAATAATTATACAGAGATAGCGTTGTAGTGGAGGAATGAGGCCAGTGATTTATCCGAGATTTTTACTAGTTTTATTCCAAGGCTCTCCCCTACCATTGTCCTTATTGTAGAAAAGGAATGAGAAACCTATGGGTCTCACAGATAGACAAACCAATTTAGTTTTCCTATATAGTAGAAATGATAACATTTTTCTTCAATACATATAATAATTGCCAATAGATTTCTGCTCAGCCTCTGTGTAGATATGTATATGAAGCATTGAAACATAGGGGAAATAAATGTAGATTAAATAATATCTCCACTCAACCTAGATTCTTAATACGTAGGACACTCATACTAGTATATACCCGTGCAAATGAGGAGGGTAAAAAGTTTTCGGAAAGTAGAGCATATTGTCTGAATGGTTTCGAGGTTCCGTTGACTTTCTAGCAGGATTTGTGTATTAGAATGGAAACATGCTCTCTCCAACTCAGTCTTTAATGTAACTCTCCAGACAAGCCATTTACACGTGTCTCTCTCTCTCTCTCTTCTCCTCATGCATAGAAACCTCCAACCACTACCTTCCACCATAGCCTCTTCCATTGAGTGAGAGAGTGAGTCAACTTTTCAGGGTCTAGAAACTCCATCAAAGTGAACTTGAGATTCTGATGGTGTAATACATATCATTATATATGCCCATATAAATATACACATATACATACATACAAAATACAAACACATAGAGGTCCCAGCATTAACCAACCTTTACCAAGTGAAAGTTCCACGTATGGAAGGAAAACTCTTCCTTTTCCTCCAATTTATTTATTTCTCTCTCAAACTTTCTCACAAATAGAGAAGCAACAATCCCAAGAAAAGGTTGAGACTTGTGGGAACTTGCACTTTTCCTCGAACCACAATATTCTATTTTTGCTTGGGCTTCCGTTCATATCGTACCCAGTTAAATGCACACATGTTGGGGTGGTTGCGGTCAAGGGAATTATTCTGAGAAGGCTATTTCCATGCTTAGAATTTCGTCATTTTATTGTAATGAGAAAAATTATAATGACTTCCACGTGTAGGAGAGAGAGAGTTATTTCAATGGAAAATTATTATTTACAGTTGTTGAGGCTATAGCAAAAGAGCCATGATAATAATAATAATAATAAAATGGCATAAAATTCCATATAATATATTCCAATCCAATGGTAAATGCTTGTCATTCATTTACTGTTACCAGCAACGGATCCACAAATTGAACAATGAACGGAGGAGTTTTAGCATTGCACAACGGCGCCTTTTGCCAATTTGGCGGCCCTTCATTTCGACCAAATGAAATTTGCTTTTTGAAGCAATGT
>JAQFXU010003663.1:0-15583 GCA_034693705.1 Spatulosminthurus flaviceps
TATGACAATTTACTCTATTTTTGACGCACTGATACAAAAATACATTACTGAAATAATTATAATGCTTGATAGACGTGGCTTCTATCAAAGCTTATACGTAATCATCTTTGACCCTACGGAAGAATTTAAACCACACGAGCTCTATTAAATCCATTGAAATTATCAGCAGCCTCTTTAAGTTTGTATAAGGATAATAATTAGGACGATAAAAACATTTTTAGGTTGAATTTTTTGTTTGTATTTAGGCTGCCGAGCTACATGTGCATACAGAGTCGTATAGGTCAATCTTTTACTATAATGGACTTTTTAATTCCCTTCCCACTATAGGAAAGGAGAAGAAACTTAAGAGAGGAAACTATATTTGGCTCCTCTCAAAAAGCCACCATTGTATTTCTTGCATTGCTGAGGGTGACAGCTTTCTTAGTTTGCTCGATCAATTTCAAGTGCACTGTGGAAAGTTCATGGTGCCTGAAAATTAAAGGGGGGATTTTATTAAGCATAGGACTTTAACATTATTTGAGCCTTTGTTTTTTACATAAAAAAATATAGCTCCAAAATTTTAATTATTAATTTTTGAGAATGGGGCCTGATTTGGAGAAAGATTTTAGGCGGAAAAGGTTATTGTCATTTATCATTGCTGCGGGCTATTCTTTCGTTGGAGGCTGCGAGTACGGTAAGTTTTCCCTCAATGTCTTTTTCATTGGGTTTTACAAAAATAAGTTCATGTTTACCAAATCCTATCTCTCCAGTGATAAAAAATTATCGGTGTATTTCTATACGTTTGTGAATTATAGTGGAAATGATAAGGAGTTTTACTGGGTAAATAAATAGGAAAGAATTTGTGTATACCTTTTCTTGGGTTAAAAATGTGGCTTTTAACATTGTGTGTTTTTTGCACTACTGGATAGTAATAAGGAAGTTCAATGACATGTGTGATAATACGTGAGAGGGAAAATTTTTGAAAAAATGAAGGAAGGGTTCAGAGTCAAAGGTTTCGATTTTTATTAACCTTGATATAAGATTTAATGGAAAATATTATTATTATTATTTTGTTGATAATTTCAGTTGTGATCTTGCCTACTGTTTGGAATTATCTTCAGAGCGTTGGAGTGAAGGAGGAATATTGGTTGGGATTTACTATCTCTGGTAATTGTTTTTATCTCAATTCCACTTTCATTTAGATATGATTTGTTATTACTTGGGAAATATTTCCCGCTCAAATTGAGGAAAAATTAGAAATATTTTGAAGTACAATTATATGTACATGACTGGGAATGGCAGGGTCGAATGGTTTCGTAAGTTGATGTCAACTGATCAGGAGTGATGAGGGAAGACTCCATATGTTAGGCAATAGGGCCTTTGATGTATTCCACGTGTGACGTAATGTTGTGTTTTTTGTAGTTTACAGTTTTGCAGCTGCTTTTTCTGGAGTAATTGGAGGACGGTTGGCTGATATGTACATGCATCATACAAAAAGTATCGTAATATTTTCTATTGCTTTACGAGCATTAGGCAATTTTCAGTACGTTTTGGGCATTAATGTGTGGAATATTTTGTGTGCCAGATTAATATGTGGTAAGTTCCCTCAAATTTGGAAGAATAATTTTTCTCGTGATATTAGCAAGAAAAATATATGAAATGTAATACTTGAATTTTTATGAAATTATTTTTATAGGAATTGGAACTGCAGCTGGAACTGCCCTCCTCGCAGAAATATGCCGTACCACAACAACGGAAGAAAGGACGGGATTCCTTTCTATTTGCAATGGAGCCTTTGACCTTGGACTCTTAATTGGCCCGGGAATCCAGATTTTGTTGTCCTATTTTAACTTTACAATATTTACCTTGGAAATCACCCAACTAAATGCACCTGGAGTATTTTTGGGTGTCCTATGGCTTCTGTATTGGATTGCTACAGCACTTATGTTCCATAATTTGGCGCGAGATTTTAAATTGATTGAGAAAAGGCGGCGAATTCAAACGAGACAAACTCCTGAGAGATTTTTAGGCTCCTTGAGTGAGCGGTTTTTGGATTCAAGGAATGCGGAATTTGTACGCTCAGTTTCACCGGAGAAGGAATTCAAAGTTGCGAGCATAGACGTTGGAGCTACTTTCAAACAATATAAAGATGGTGAGCAAAATGTTTTTATTTAAAATAGCTTAAAAATCAGGTATAAAATATTTATAAGGGTTTTTTTATTTCCAGAATTTTTGACAGACTCTTTTGTTTTAATCTTCTCCATGCTATTTATTCTTCTGTTCTGCGTCTGCGGAGTGGAGGTAAATACAAAATGGGAAAGCTGATCTTTTTATTATATGTATTTAATTTGAATTATTATTAATATTGAAAAGTATGGACGAATATTTTTAAATCATGCAAAACATTTTTCAGACTGTAATTCCAGTGATCACGCAAAAATACTTTGGTTACGGAGTCTTTGAAAATAGTTTGATTTTTATGGTGGGCGGGATCGAAGCGATAGTTCTCTTCTTCGGGATTGCGTTGATTGGTCCTTACGTACGAGATACAACACTGCAGATAATTGGATTGGTACTTATCCTTGCATCACAGATTTGGCTTATGGTTGTTATTCCCAATTTTGAGCATGGTAAATACTAATTTTTGAATTTTCTATCATCTTTATCTCTACTTCTTGGGATGAGTATTTAAATGGGAGATATCTAATGTGAAATTATGTTGTCGCAGGAAATACTACTCACGTCGTCTATTTCATCTTAGGAATAGTAATTTTGTACATGGGTAACCCCGTATATTTTGTTGCCAACACTGGCCTTTTATCCAAAGTCCTCAGCGATGAAACACAAGGTAACAAAAACAATTAACCGAAAAAAATCGCCAATCGCCAAAAAAATTATCCAATGAAATTTCTCAAATTTTTCTTCCATGTCAACTTCAAATTTTCTTCAAAATTTATTGATTATTACACTTTACTATAGGTTTGGGACAAGGAATTTGTCGCTTCTCCCTGTACATGGGACTAATTTACGGACCAAGTTGGGCTGGATCCACAGTCAACATGCCTTACTTATTCTTTGGAGTTCCCATTGCCGTCCTCCTAGTCAACAGTGTAAGTAAATATTTATCTATTGACTTTTATATGATAAAATAAAGGATATTTTCTCACCTCACTTTCCATATATTTATTCTCAGGTAATGCTAGCTTGTAGCTTCCCCAGCCTTAGGAAAGCTGAAGATCGATTGGCAGCGGCAAGACTTAAGAAGGCAAAATATGATCAACTCAACTCAACATCATCGGACGACGAGGATATCGAGAATGCTCCTTACCACGTAAATCGTGTGGATTGATTGTAAAAATAATAATGTAGGCTAGAGTATATTTTTGGAAGGGAGCGAAGAACTTTGGTGTATTAAGTGATGGCTCGCGTTTTGAGAATTTTGTAAAATGGTAATTTTATTAACTCTTTTAAAGTGAAAAAAAAAGTGCACATGAAAAATATTTATTTGCAAGGTTTAGAATTTTCTACGATAGTAATTATTATAATTTTTAATGCAACTATGTAATATATATGTGTATATTTGCTATAATAATACCTGTAAAAATATACTAGGGAAAATTTCCCTTGCATTTTTATAGACTTTTCCTGGAACACATAATTAAAACTTATAGTAAAGAAATAAATACCCATGCATCCCTATCCTTTAAGTTCATAGCTTGCGTAAGTAATTTTCTCCAGAAATAATGTTCATATACCATTCTTATGTAAATCCATTTTCTTAGCTCCATCGCACTAAAAGTACCTAAGCAAAAGACACAAATACATTTATTTGTGCATATGTATCAAATCCCGGTACCTTATTGCCTATGGCATTGAGAGGCATGCAAAAGAAACAAGAAATAAAGGGAATATTTGCCTTTGAAGTCTATTGATTTGTTAAAACACCTTGAATTTCAATTCCTAGTGAGCGTGTCACTCTTAATTAGACCCAGTTTCTTCAAAAGTACAATTAAGACCATTAAATATTCACGGCGCGTGTGAAATCGTTGAGCACCTTCAGCCTCCAGAATATTATGTCCATTAGGAAAACACCTTGTATAAGCGCTTTGCTTCAATAAGTATATACATTTTAAATATACCTTTGATTTTAATTACTGAAAATCCATAGCACTTTATTAATACTATTCCACTTAAGCGCAGACTTTCTTCCGTGCTAAAATGTATGTACGTGACGTTTTATAAGGATTCTTACAATCGGCGCATTGATTGTATTGCGAAGATGTCCGAGTGAACATTCGTGTACGTTTATTTGCTCGAGTTTTGGATGGTCATAAGCTCTATATGAAGTGACTACGTAAATGTGATGGGAAAGTAAATTACCAAAGCAAGAAAGGATTAATCAATTCTTGAAGATCAATATTTCTATTGAATTTATACCTACATGAATTTTCACACTCACTGTGGCTTATATTCTCACAATGCTATACGTTAAAGTATAAAATATACACATGCTATTTTATGGAAAAGATTTTGAAGTAAATATGTGCAGAAAAAGGCAGGGTTGTAAAGAGACAGCTATTTATAGTAGGAAAACCTTTCATGTGTATAAATTCTACTAAAGTTTCCTTAACGCAATGTTGCTAGGAAGAATACAAGGTTCTTCCTTGCAAGGTATACAATCTTAAAAGTTAAGGTTGGTTATACAATCATGAACACTCCAAGCTTTCTTTAGTAAATTTTCCCGCTTGAGCTCTTCATGAATAATTAATTTTCATTTGTGAAATAAGTAAGTCAATTGATGTAGACATATAAGATACTTGTATGTATATTAAGTGTGTACGCAAGCCCAGAGAGGACTATAACATGTAAGGGGGTTACGCGAGCTAGGTTTTAGGTACTTACTATTAAAGCATGGAATCCACGTACATTGAGTTTAGTGAAGGACCTGAATTCGTTTGTGTCACAAAATGCCTTGACGCACAAAATACGCGGAAAAAATTATTATTACTATTATTTTGGTAAACGTGCCAAGATGCTGGGACCATTAGCCAGTAAATATATGTGGCAAGGCTACAAAGCTGGAATTTGGTATTTCACTGTGCCCTTCGAATGGGAAACAAAGGAGAAGAAGCGAGTAATTTGGACCAAAAACAAAATTCGGAAGTCACGACTCTACGATAATTCCTTCTACCAATTTGTTGGAATTGCTTGGTGTGGGACACGAACTTGGCAGCTGTATGGAAAATCCGAAGAGTCCATGGAAGATCTTACACATTATGTGATCTCATTGGTATTCACTGTTGGAATATTTTTCCCAGCTTGCTTGTACTTGAACTTTTTCCGCGCTGGGGAAGAGCTGGTTACCTTTGCGTATGATTTCATTGATGTCGGAAAGGAATTTCAGGGTAAAATCTTAAAAAAATAGTTTGGAAATAGATATTTCTTTCTGTGGTATTAATTAATTACGATGTGTACAGAAAAATACGTTGTTGCGGCATCCTTGGCTAAGCAGCGCTCCAAACGTAATGACGTCACTGGTGCATTCCTTGCAAGTCTTTGGTACTTTCAGGTCGTTATTTTCACAGGGATTAGCCTTTTTGTGCTGTTTGTTCCTGATCTGCCGATCTTGCCAACAGGAACGTGGGAACTCCCGGATTTCGTCAAGTATCCTCTGATATTAGTGCAATTTGTGGCAATTTGGTCATACCTTACTACATGGTACATCAACCAAAGTATCTACTGTCTCCCAGCTATTGAGTACCTTTTTGGGCTCGTTTACATGCTTAAGGAAATGGAGTAAGGAATTCATTTCTCTCGGGCTGGGGAAAATTTTTTCTAAATCTAATTGGTTAATATTTCCATCCAATTTCTTACTGGTCACAGAATAGATAGTTTTGGTGGAATTTTTTAAACTATTTTCTTATTACAAGCTTTAATCTGAATTTTGATTTTGATAGACTTGGAAGAGACGAGTACACAACTGTGGCAAAACTTCGCTCGCCCGAGGAATTCATTCAACAATACCGAGCATTGCAAGTTCTCCACGCTAAGGCAATGTACATCTACTCTCCTTGGGTGCTCCCTGCAAATGAGTGGACGTATGTATTCATTTCCACTTACTGTATTTTTGGAGCCATCAGACTTAATGGTTTCATTTCATTGACAATGTTGGGTTCAGCATTCCTTTTGCTCTACTACTTACTCGTAGTCTTTTTGGTGTTTGCCAAAGTAAGACAAGCCTCTATTGGGGTCATAGAAAGCTGGATAAAAAGGGACCACGTACCGTGGGTAAACAGGACAATCGAGTCACTTACTCCTATCAGCGTTTCCATAGGAGGGCGTTACTTTGTCGATCACAGCATGATGATCCAAATGTATCGAAGCATCCTTGAGGGTGCAGCTGATCTTCTCATGATATAAAATAAATAAATAATTTCTTCATGTAAAATAAATATTTAGGGTGCATGGATCTTGCCATAGGATCGGGATGGAATCAATTACACGAACAGAAATCCTGTTACTTCAGGTACATCAATGTTTAGCTACAAATAGAGTAAGAATTTCTCTTCATTTTTAATCCACAGATCCTTACTTTTAAAAGCACTTTGATCTTAATATGCACGTTTAAACTAGCTGTGTACACAGCCGTGTTGAAATAAAACTTTCTATTGTAACAATCCTGTCCTAATATTATTATCCTATTATCATGTAATACTTTCCCACCGTTATTTAGCAGAAATTTAGGATAAATTTCTATGGAAATTTATGATAAATTTCTATGGAAATTTATGATAAATGTCTATGGAAATTTATGATAAATTGCTATGGAAATTTGTGATAAATTTCTATGGTAATGGAAATTGATGATAAATGCCTATGGTAATGGAAATTTATTTCCGCCGAATTAATATAATTAAATAGTAATAGTAACTCTTACTATCATGAAATTGTATTAAGGAATAACACTTGTACTAATTTTGCACTAAACTATCATATAAATATGAACCTTTCAACGTAGTCAGATCGTTTCTAGTCTTAAATAAATATACACGGAATTTTCAAAACAAAAATGTTTGAACACATTTAAGATCTTTTGCATTTGTAATAATTGTGTTTCGATGAGCTCAATGTCAATCTTTCTTTTAATTGAAAAACTATCCCGTCCACTATACGTATTAAGAGTCGGTAATTCCAATATTTTAGCAGATCGGGCAAAGCTTGCATTTTCATAAGCATCCTTTGATAATGTAAAAAATGCACGGATCGTGTACCCAACATTAAATTGGCTTACAACCTCTTCAGAATCTGAAAGTCTCTCCATCTCTCCATCTCTCTCCCTACTTCTCCCAACTCCCGACTCCATGCTCACTACCTTCGGTGGCTCGCATTTATGACATGTTAAATGACAGTTTTTTAATTCAAAATTACGTTTTATCTATTTCAACGTCTCTTTTAATTTATACCAAATCACAAAGTTACAACATCATACAACGTATTAATGACGCTTACATCAATAATGACATCATTTCCATTTAGGCCAATACAAATTTCTTCCAAGACGCAAATATTGCAACGTTTGTTAAGACCTCGTGTACCGACGTTATCACAACGCAGCCATCCGCAATGTGTATAATCCAATTTAAGTTGACAATCTCCACAAATTATTTTGACTTTCTACAAAATAGGATTCACAACAACGCCGCAAATATGGTCAACGCATTTCCAATGTTTATGATGATCATTCAATATATACCACCAGAAATGTCCAGAATCTATAATGCATAAATTATGAAAAAACATCATTTGTATTCCAAATCATAAACGTACCTTTTGATGATTATCAATCAAAAACTGAGCAATTGGAGTGTTCATCAAATGGCAATTTGGTCACCACTCATGTTAGGTCCACCGGTTAGGTCTTATAACGTTTGATACATACAGAGTAACGTCGCATCCCTTATTCTCACCACACCTATCCTCAAGCTCACTGCCACGTCTTAATTCCAGATTGAGATACTAGCATATTGTCATTAACAATTCTATTGTCAATTCTATCGACAGAGCATGCAGAGCCAGGTACTTGCATGTCTTTATATCATTAAACCAGTCCACGTTACTGAGGAAGTGCTCAGGGCAAAATAATTGACATTTCACTCGAGTTGTCGCTAAAAGTTTTGGTGTTTCATGGTGGTAGACCGTCTAGGTAGACGTTCGTATCTTCCAGAAATAACATTTGTTTCACACCAAACTTAATAAAGACTCGTCCGAGTCATTAATTCATTCAATTTTTATGCTTCATACTACGAATGTCCAGCTAGACAATACATGTTCTATAAGATGTTTCTCCAACCATAAATGGTCCTTCAGTGACATAAATTGATTTACCCAAAGTGATTTCTCCCACTGAAACTGTGAATTACTATGTAGATGAGGCACTGCGCAATAATAGTTGACCGAAATTTCTAAACTTTTCCTCTTTTTCAATGTTCAAATAAGGAAATACACTCAGAGTACATGTATAGTAACAACCAGAACTGGTGGTCAGAAATTAATATTGCAATCAGTTGTACTGCCTATTGCTTTTATGGGCACAACAACCTGACCTGGAGACTAGAAATGCAGGTGAGGAACATTCATAGTGCCATTCTTGCCAACCCACCATAGTGTTTTCACTGGATGAAACATATGTCTAGGCTACAAAAAAAAGGTAAACACCCAAGTTATATCATTAAAATACGTAATTATATCAATATTTAGTAAGCGTTGCTCATAGATTTATTTCTTTAGAACCTTATTTTTTCCAGATCTTAAACATCTTCACCCTCAGAATTTTTTGGAGGATATCCATCGAACTAACATCATGGAAATGGCGAAAGTTGGATGGTTTTGCGAAAAGGCGACGTAGCTTCCACGGTAGATGCATGGCATGAAGAGACCGCAGAAACGTTTGAGCTAAAATTGCTGACCATTAAAAATTCAGAACTTATTGTTTTTAGCAAAGGCGGTGTCACATCCAGTTTTTAGAAGTTTTGTGACTAAAGAACATTTCTTTTACAAGTACTTGCAGTTGAAGTATTTTTATTTATTTTTTTACTGAAGAAAATTATGTAATTTCATACATGTAAAAAGTTAATCATGTTTTTACTAAAAGCAGTAAACAGAAACCATGTTAGTTATTTTTTGACAAGACTAAAAGAAATACCTGCGGAAATTGTATTATACTTATTTGAATACTCCAATAATACTGATATTATATAATTTACGCTATGCCTGTCAAATTCTTGGAGCTACGTAATTTTTTAAGGGAACAATTAAACAACAACAACGATGTCACCCGATTTAAGCTGTGTTAAAGAAATGGATATCCAAGCCCATAGTGGCCCATCCAGTACGGCTAGAAGGGTAAAATTTCACAGAATGGTGTAATTTGTTGCACAAAAATTGCGTCCTATAATTTTTTGCACTTTGTGTATGGGAAAAATTTGAATTGCCGCCAAATTAGTAAAAAAGAAAACGTTATGAACTTGAAATATACACTTTGAATCCCAGAATATTTTGATTTTAAATCTGTCTAATTAAGCCTGAATATTACAGCATGGGTTTGCCATTGAGGTCATGATTTAGTCGATTGTTTTATGTGCGGATGGGGGATAAAACCCATATTGTAAAAGTTATGGTAAAAAAACTTGTTCCCGAGTATAATTTATTCAAGCCTTTGGAAAACAATTTCATAAAATAAGCCACCATTGAGAATATTTATTTTCAAACATAAAGTCAAATAATGGCACTTGTCCGAGTATCCATTATATATCTCCTCCATCAAATGCAATAAGAAACTACAATTTCAATGGCTCTTACAATAACATTTTGAGTATTATGCCTTTTCTCTGTAAAATATGAAATTATAAGTGTAAACGAGTATTACAAAACAGATGTTTAAACCATTCCTGAGAATCTATTTGTGTTTGAAGTTTTTCACGTTAAATTATATCGAGTAATCCAAATTTTGGTGATATAGTGAAAGCTAGACGTAGATTTGAATATTGAAATTCATAAGTTTCTAGAGGCCTATCACAATTTAAGTCCATTTGACACTCAAAGAATAATTTATTTCTACAGTTATAGAACAGTTTCTTAAAAAGCTTTAGATAAATGTGTTGTCATTTTTTTTACAAATGCAGATGGAAAATAAGTACAGTATTATCATGGAATGGAATTAGGATTTTATACATTTGGGCGCACAACGGTCAAAATTTTGTATCTCTTATCCAAAACGATTTTACGTCCGGTAAGTTTACAAAATAAAGTAATGTCGAAATCAACCGTCAATATTTCTGGAGCTATTAGTTTTTTCATTGGGGCTTTCATGATTCATTCATCCTTAGCCTCATTACAGCTATCTAAAAATCATGAAGATTTGAATTTAGAACAAGCAGCTGATAATTTTAAACACTGTACTTTGTACTTCCTTCAAATGGAGAAAGCCCAGGATTATAGCAAATTACATCAGCCTTTCCAGCTGCGAATTTTCAGACAAAACCAAAATGTTCTCTCCGAACACAGCAATCCATTTTCATTCAAAGCAAGAAGCTTATTCTGTAAAATAAATGTCATTTTATGGTGGGAAAAAAGGAATGTTAAAGTCGATGTATTGCCGGCTATAGAAGACATTTGGCGTCCCTTATCTGTATTAATATTTCAAACAAGCTCGGAGGAAACCTTGAATAATGAGGACTGGGAAATAATCCAAACAGTAGCGAATAAAATTCGAAAAAATTTCATATATAACGTGCCCATTTTTGCTTTCGCCCCGAATGACGAACGTTTTCAAAACTCAAAACTTAGAGGCTATTTCATTTGTTGGTCGACACTAAATTGCAGAATATCGCTTTCATTCTCGACCCCCTACTGTATTCATTCTTTGATGAGCACATTTGATGGGGCAACAAATTTCGGGAAAAAATTGATAACCTCTTCAGGTTATACGTTCAGCAAAGATTTGTTGGAAAGTTGCGGTTCAAAGCATCGTAGTCCCCTTGAACGATGGAATAGTTGGCAAGTTCTAAAAACAATGTATTACTTCATCACAGAGGACTTTAATTTAACTTGTATTGATCACAAGTTTAATTTCTACTCAGATCTCTCGATTGGAATTTCGGATAGCGTGTTTGTAAATAATAAGCAACGATTCCAAATTTACTCCAGCTCTGGCGTTCAATTTATTACCACAGACTCTGTGAGAGCTGCTTCAGTCGATATTTCCTTGTATACGGATCCTTTCGAGGCCAATGTCTGGGTTTTGACATTAATCTCCATAGTTACTGTTTCAATGGCCTTAGCTTTTTCGTATGGTAAATTTGGCTTGAAATTCTCGTTAGCAGTGTGGATATCCGTGGTGGGGGCTTTATTGGAGCAAGGGTGGAATTCCGCGATTGGAGATTCTTCTTTGCTCAAATCTACGTCAGATAGATCTAAGTTGCAAAATGGCCGGTCAAGATTCAAGTATATGCGTGCAGAGGCTAGTTCAGAGGAACGAAAAACATTTTGGAGGGAAAGAAGCATGGGAAAAAGTGGCAAACATTTGTTGATACTAATTTGGCTTCTTTTTGGCATAGTTATGTCAAATGGCTTCAAAGGTCTGTTGAAAACTGCAATTACCACTCAAACTGAATTTACCACAAAATGGCGTCATGTGGAGGAGCTGAAAAATGTCGCTTTGTATCTTCCTGCTGGGGACTATTGGGATGAAGAAGAAAATAGCTGGGCTTGCAAGGATGACAAGGACATGACGTGCAAAAATATTTGTGACGGAGGTGGCGCTAGTTTTGTCTATGGAAATTCTGGTGGTGAAATTCTTTGGCTGGAGGGATCGTGGCAAGCCTTGAAATCGAAGCCATTTCATTGTTTTGCGAGAAACAAGTTTTTGGAAATTGTTGAAATGAAATTAAAATCCGAGAAAACGGCGCTGGTATTCTTTTCCCAGGATTTTGGGTATTATTGGGAGAAAATTAGGGAAGGGATTGTGAGAGAAGGGTGGAAATTCGCTCATAACTTTGTCGTGAAAAATGATCCATTTTTTCGACGTCCATATTTCATTGTTCTAGGACACTCATTCAGCGGGAAATATGACTATGCCGGGAAAAGAGCACGTATCATGCTAAGTGCTGGTTTCAACTTGATTTGGGAAAAGTGGGACAAAATCCGGTTTGGAAGAGAAGATTCCTGTTTAAGGAAATTATTCAAGGGAAAAAAGATTGTACAGGCGCTGAACCTCCGTAGCTCTGTTGGTCTGGCCATTGTGGTCATTAACCTGAGTTTTTCATTTTGCATTTTAATTTTCTTTTTCGAATGTATTCTTTTCCGAATTTTCAAAATTATTCACCATCATTATTCATCGAGAGTAAATATTGGCTCTACCGAAACGATGGATAAGTAATAAAATTGTATGCATGAACTGGAAAATAAATCACCTTTTCTCAAGAAAATAAATAGACTTGAAGTTATGGATTTCTATTATTTAATTCAATTGTGTTTACATAATAAGCTCTTACTGTTATTTGAGGCTGTTTCACGTGGATTGCAACAACCTCATGACTTAATGCACAAATATTGAATTAATTTAGCTTTGCAATTCTGTTAAACTCATGCTAAACTTCTTAAAAAATGAAATGATGAAACCAAAACCATGTCAATGCTTTTATGAAACTAACGTAATTTACATGGCCCAACCGACACAACTCCAGTTTCTCCTCAAATTCTTTTAGTTTATTTTGGCAGAGTTTTTCATAGAAGAAAGAACAGTTCATAATGTGACAGTTTGTCTGTGGCTTTATGATCGAGAAATTATTATATAATTACAATTTGGTCATAGAAATTAAGAATCTTTAAACAAAGTTTCGTCTGAAATTAGTTAACATTTTCGCCATAAAACAGTAACAATTTCCAGCAGTAACATCTTAAAGTTAAAAATCTTATTTCTGGAAGAAATTTTTGCCCATAAACCCCCTTCATGTTATCTCAAAATAAAATGCTCGGACCAGTAGCTTCCAAAATCCTTTTCATTGGCTACTCCTCTCGAGCCAATGGAGTTATTTGGGTGGTATTTTTCAATGCTCATTTCCTTCTTATTTCTTGTTTGGTTTTTCATACGGACCATTACACAAATTCATAGCTGAGGGTCGAATACAGCCCAAAAATACTGCATAAAAAAGGGATAGGGAGTTTCAAGTCAATAAAGCGCTATGTATTTTCTCTATACGTTTACCGCCATACCAGTTCTGAAATCAAAAATAGAGTGCAATTGATTTACAGAAAAAAATGGTGAAATTATTGCTATAATGCCTACTGTCTACTACATCCAACTTTCTCGTGCCCACTTTGGGAGTTTTGATATCGTTGAGAAGCCCACCGGTGAGTTTATTTCGTATACAAACATTAACAGTGAGTTCCGGTACAGAACATTCTCTGTACAGTTGGTTTTCAAGCTAATCACTAGTTCTAACTAATAATTACTTTAGTTTGTACCTACATTTGCAACTTTCAGGAAAAACGTTCCAATAGAATCAGGACATTACTTTTTGCGCTTTACAACGTTTAATGGGCATAGGCGACCGACCCCTGCCACCGTCCGGATCCTTAAGCTTTTAGTAAATACGAAATTACATATATAAAACAAATATTTAGGTAAACGCATCCGTTCTACATTGATTACTTAGGTGTTGCTTCGGAGGTCAACGTCATGATAATCCTAAAGATTTGTGCCGATTTTTGAAAACTCATGTCACCAAAGGATACCGTTGAAAATCTAAAATCCTACCAAGGAATGAGTAGACTGCGGCTATAATTTTCCTTAAGTGTAACAGTTTATTTTCAGTACTATATGCTAAAGTAGCATGGGTCTAAGGAAAGGGAACGGGCCAGGTAAAAGGAGACCATTCCGCCAAAAAATGGAATTATGAAGAGATTTAGAGTTGATTAGAACTTTTAGAAGTCGATGAGGTATAGAACGCGGTTCAAAAAAATTCTTTTTTTCTGAACGAGAGAGATCCAGTTAGCTTTTGTTTGAAGAACGGGTATTTTCCACCAGAATGCTAAATTCTTCGTCTGTCCACTGCGTGCGAGTTAGCTAGGAGTGACATAAGAAAGTGCGCCGGCAGTATTTGTAGATGTGTTGTATTGTGAGAGTAGCATTGTGAGCGTTTAGTGTTCTAAAGACAGCCAATAAATTAGCACTTGAAAATATGCACTGCTAAGTTTTGAACGTAGAGTTCAATAACGTCTGCTCAGATTGAGATGCACTGTCTGCGTCTTAACTCAGGTATAATCTTTATCTGTCTTACAGACGTCGAAGCTGGTGGCAGCGTTCTTTCTGTTGTGTGGATAATGGTCGTTTTGTATTTTAGAATAGAACTGATAATGAGACGTAAAGTCGGTATTGGTTGTCATCGGCGTCATAGTATATATCTTAGTTATGGAAATGAACGCTTACTACCTGGTATGCCACGTAGCTACTTCAGCAGCTCCACCAAAAAGTTTGAGCGTGTTGGTAGCAGTGTTTGTATTGTCAGTAGGTGCTTGTGTCCGTACTCTACATCTTGTGTATGGACGCATGATTGGCATTGTTTAGCAATGACGATAGTTAATAAAACCGTCATGGGGTTGATATGTGTAGTTCTAAATCTCCATGAGGGGAGCAAGCAAATCATTTGTACCACCAGAAATCTCTAAAATTAACAAAAAAAGTTTTTGGAATATTTATCAAAACGTGCAATTTAATCTCAACATATTGCGAACATATTCGCAAATATTCCTACGGATCCCTAGCAGTGCAAGCTGGAGCTGCTTCCCCTTGTTCATTTATTAAAAATGACCTCTGACACATTCGTAAAGTGACTCCTTCGGAACATTCAGGGCATCATTGGATGCACTGAGCACTGAAAGCTTTATATAGCTAAATTAGTGCTGGAATGCGGATGAGGGATTAGTTTTAAAATAAATGCAATTCTTTATTTAAAGTAAGCACGGCAAAATCAAAGGCCAACAATAGTTTATTAATTAGACAAATTATTAATTAAAATTATGTAATTAATTAAGACAAGTTTATTAATTATAGTAATTTACGCAACAACTAAGGCAGGAAACCCCAGCCCAAACTAGGTGAACTTCGTAAATAGGCTAGATTATGTTAAGAATTCGGAAGAGAGTGGCTGGACTGAAAGATGATGATGATGATCAGGATGAAGAAGAAATCCAGATAGCATGGTTGCTTAGGAATGGACTCTGAGAGAATGTGATTCGAGGGCAGAAGGAAGAAGATGATAGAAAGAGAAAGGAAAGGAAACAATGGGAAAACGGGAAAGGTTGGGCCGGCCAACTATGATCATCATATACTACTGAGGAATCCATCATGCGTCGTGGCCAGGCCAACCCATCTTGCCCTCCGGAGGGGGGGGGGGTGTCCCGACTCGGGACGATTACATTCATGGGTGAGAGCAAGGTATATAGAGTATTGGTACTCCTTCTTCGCTTGGACAATACTCACGCTGTTGCCCTCTGGCGCTGGGGTATACTACACTGACTGCACGATTGTTTACTATTGAAGTGA
>JAQFXU010003664.1:0-15579 GCA_034693705.1 Spatulosminthurus flaviceps
GAAAGGTACAGATGATTTAAATAGAGTGTTTTTGATTGTTTTTTTTGCAGATCATAGCTTTTGATGAGCTTAAGACAGATTACAAGAATCCAATTGAGCAGTGTCAAAGTTTAAATCCGGTAAGCCGAACACAGGAATGGAGAGGAAATGGAAAATAATGAATGGAAATTGGCATTTCAAATGCCGCATTTGAAACGAATTTAGTTTTAGAGTTGGAGAGATTGGTTGGTTGATGTTGATTGTACATTGAAAGAAATGAATGTGCTGGTTTTATGCCGGTGTATTGTGTTCTGATTTTAGTTGGTCTTACCTGAGTATGGAATTCATGCTTTCTTCAACATTTTGTTCCTAATTTCGGGAGAGTGGTTTTCTTTGGTACTAAATGCACCACTTCTGGCCTACCATATTAATAGGTAGGTTTTCATTGATTTTTACTTTATAAGAAAATGTTATTTTTGGTGTGTGTATATACAAGAATTTATGGAGTTAATCAGTTTTATTTACTTCGCTTGCTGTATGTAGGTACCGCACAAGACCCGTTATGTCAGGCTTGGGCATATACGATCCTACTTCAATTATGAATACTGAGGTGTTGAACAAATGCCAAAGAGAAGGGTGGATCAAGCTGGCGTTTTACCTGCTGTCATTTTTTTACTATTTGTATGCAATGATCTATTCTTTGATAACCTATTAGATTGTACTCTCACCTCTCACCTCACAGAGGTTCTTGTTGAGTCATTGTTCTCAAAATTACCCCATGTATGCATATTGCAAATCAAACTTCAACCCCGTTTTTCGTGAACATAACTTAATAGTAAGTACGTCCACCTTTTATAACTGATTAGGATACTTACACTTACATAAATCCACTTGCACGAATAACTCCGATCAAAGTAATGCCAATCAAGAAAGTCTTTAAAGATTATTATTACAGACTGCACAGTGTACTTACGCATAATGTCTGATTTTGTCTCTTTTACTATTTCTGTGCGAATGTGTAGCTTGACTCCATATATTCTGCAATATTTTCAAGTAAGGATACCAGAATTTTGCTCGCAAAGCTATGGTGTACCGTGATAATATATAAGCACCTTTTGATTATTTAACCTCCTTATCTATATTAGTATATATAGAAATAATGTATAAATGTCTTGTTGAACAACTTAAGAAACAACTCTTGAGAATTGTTAAAAGCAACGAAAAAATGTCGAAATGTATTCTTCACCCGGTAATGATCTTTGGCTGTATTTATGCTGTTGATGATATAAACGATAATAAATACAATTAACTGTACATAAACTTCCAGAATACAGCTTGAGTTTGATTACATTTATTTATTTTTATATTGATTTTTTCTTTGTACCTACAGCTAGTAAGATCCTAGTATGTTTACTTGTAACGTAAGCCCATGTTAGGCGAGCGAGCTTCAGGTTTGTTGACCATTTATAACATTTTTTAATCACTTACGCTAACAGTTAATGATCAGTTCTAACACCTACATTCCAACATATAGAACTAAAATTACTCTAACATTTATTTGAAAATGAGAAAACACAAAATACTAGGGATAATAATACTACATATGTGTATGCCTTAAAGGGATAAATTTTTTAAATACATTTCAAATTCAAAGCCCCATAGGCAAGCGCGTATTATTATAATTACCTTTTTTACTTTACGAAATTTACAAAATGCCAAAGACAAACAATCCAGTCATCCATGAATCACATTTTTTAAGAAGTGACCGTAACAATTCTGAGTTTCAAACGACGAACATGCATTAAGTTAAGTATACACTTCTTGCTAATTTTTATCTACGAGTGTGCACTCGCAATACTTTTTCACCCAAATTTTTTGAGTTGGGAAATTGGAAAGTTGTAGGAATGAATTTGCATTGCAAAGAAGGAATAGTTACTATTATTTTGAAATTATTGCATTATGATCTTAAAACTGGCCTAAGTGTAGGATAAACCCTTTGGCTGGCACCTTATAAATAAATGTACAGTTTGGCCCTAACTATATTTTAGAATACAGCAAGTTTTGCACCCTGGTATAATTATTATTACTATGAAAGATGATTATGTCATTTATTTAGAATTCCAGCGAACTTGGCAAACGGTACCGTGACGAGTTTGTGTTTGGAATGAAAACAGGCAGGATTAGGAATGGACATAATGTTTAACCTTTTGCGTCTTTCTTTTTAAGGACGATACAAATACAGTATCAAAGATTTTTCCACGCAAGCATAAATTATACAATCTATGTTTCTTTTCAAAAATACGCAAATGGCTTATTTGATTAATAATATCATAAATAACATTAGTAGTTATATCTTACAGTTTCCATCAACGGTAATAAAAGACACTGGAGAGACGGGCATCATGGATGAAAGAGCAATTGTAACATTTTTAGGGATCTCAAGCTAAACTGGTTGTTTAAACATTGAAAAAGTTTTTGAAAGTAAAATAACGGTGTGTGTAACACTTATTTCCCAATTACAAAACAACCAGTCAAACTTTCGAAGTAGCTTGGAAGCTATGCTATTGCCCTTTCATCCACGACGGAGTCGAAGCAAATATAGTAATTTACTTGGACAATTTGGACTGAAGCCATTCTTCTGTGAGCTCTTCCAACTCTCGAAGTTCGTAGACACGCGTAACGTCAATTTCCTTCTGTAAAGATAACTTGCTTCCAGCATACATCATTTGTAGTTCCGGTTTGCAGTCCCGGGGTGTGATGTAAATAAAACATAGGGGGTAAGAAACACGGCCGTCATCTTTATGTTCCATTTTGTACGACAACACTACATAACGAGGTTGATGATCAGGAAGCTCTTCAACTAGATCTTCTATGGTGATATCCTGAACATAAAAATCTTACTGTAGACAAATTCCATAATTTGCCAATGCCATTTCATGAGAACATCCTTCATTCTCAGAGCTAAGAACTAATCTTCATTCAAAAAATCCATTCCATATATCATCATTTCATCATATAAAAATTATTCCTTAAAAATCAAAAATAGGTCTTAAAAAACGAACAAAGCTTCTCAATTAAATAAAAGAAAAACGATCCCAATACTAATTTCTCACCTCCATCTGCTGGTCAATGACGACCATATGCGTCTCTCGGTCTACTTTCACTGAAGAATGAAAACAATTTTCCATATTTATATTTCAAATTCACATTATTGGAATAAATTGTTAAGTACCCTCCCGCCGCAATCTTACTTATAATAGCAGAATTCTTCGTATTATCCTTCCTGAACCGAAACTCCTTCAATGTTTCCTTCAGCACTGGATCGATGTCGCAAACTTTCATATCTCCCGACTAAATCCCCAAGAGAGCCAATACACATACTACATATTTCAGGAATGTATCCAGCAATTGCTCTATCATTAACTTCTACACCTCTCTAACATCTACGGATCCCTTCAAACGGTTTAAGATTAACAAAACCATCCCATGTGGATAACTTACCATGGTTGTCAACTCGTAAATTCAGAGCGAATCCAAAATTTCCCCAAACAGTCACCTAAAAATACAAAAGTTACACAATGTCAACACTCCGCTTTCATACTTCCTGAAAAAATAATGTTCAACACTATTTTAGCTGTCAAATACTGGCGAACCACAACCACACCTTAAATATTCTTGTCAGTCTTCCTAACCACTTCAGCCTATCAAATTTTCTTAAATAAAATTTCCTAAGTCACTGAAAATCACACCGATTTACTCCTCCCAGCAATGACACTTCAGGTGGATGTCAACACGTCAACAGCTAGAAACAAGAGAACAAGACTGTCATCTTTCTGTGCAGCCACCTCTGACGGTATGATGATCTCTTTTAGATGAGTCTCTGGCGAACCAAAACTATATACCTGATGACGAGGGAGGACAGCTTGATATTCACTCATTCACTCATTCACGTATATATGAAATATCTGCACGAATATAAATGACGATGACCATCGTTCCTGCTTCCTTCATAAGTTATTATGTACATCAACGTAACTTCCCTATGCACTTCATATGCAACTTCATATGCACCACGCACAATAATATAGTCACCAGAACTCCCCACTTCGCCCCATAAGTACCTTATAGCTATTCAATCGATTCTATGCCTACGGGCCATTCAGGCAAAAAGTCAAAAAGGTACTTAGAAATTAAACTTACCTTATCAGATTAATAATTACATAATTATTATTTAACTAGTCACTGCCACTTTTCCCCCCATCTGAACCGCTTTGCTTCTCTAGGATAATATTAATATTAAGTGTTAAACTAAATTATAATATAATATTAATTGTTTTAAACAGACGGACTAGCTGTTAAGGTGCATATTGGCACGGTCTACCTTTATATTTATGTACTGCCGTGCTTTAAAGCCGCGGCAGGGATGAATTAATGGAAATTCAAAAGTGGCGCTGAGGATGTGCCTACGCAAAGAAACTCAGTGACCCTTTGAAGGATTGAAACCAATGAGAAGTGTAGCTTTTTAGTACTAGCACTTGGCATATTGGCAGCTAGGGTATAGTATATGTTTCAAAACATAATTATATAGATACTAAAAGTGTTGTGCTATACGATTTTGTATAGGCAAAAATAGAGCTGTAGTCCAGGATTTGTTAAAGTGGATAAACTGTAGTTAACTGCGGTTTTGCATGTAGTTGGTATAGTTGAAATAATAAAAAAAAGAGCATGTAATTTAGTAATTACATGCTCTTTCACATCAGCTATCAATTTATACAAGGCGATTGATTGATTCCAGCAAGTCGTTTATTTAAATGCTGGAAAGCACATGTTTAAGTCAATATTTATATCAATATTTAAGTTGAATGTGCAATTTACGGGAATTCCCCTCTTCCCGAGTTTAAGTGCGATGTGAAGTAAAGGCAAGGGAAATGACAAAAGTTTAATCAGTGTCTTTCGCACTTAATTGTTGACATTAGAGAAATTGGAGGGAACTTTTAGGGCAAGGCTGGAAAAACTGAAAAGTGTGATGATTTTTAAGTACAAAGATTGAGGAGATTGTCAGAATTTTATTCTTCTGTTGTTTGAGAGTAACAGGGAAGAATATTTAATTTTCACAGAGTTAAGAATAATGCAGAGGTAAGGCTTATTCATTACCAGTATGGAATTCGTGATTTTTTAATGTTGGAGTTGTGTTTGAGAAGAGAAATATGGGAGAATTAGAATCGTAGAGATGGCTGTGTGTGAAATTGAATTAATTTAGGAGATGCTTTATTTTGTAGAAATCGTACTCAAGCGCAAGCAAATTCCCCGGGTCCTACCAGCTCAATTGTGGTTACAAGGTCTCGGTCAGCTTCCAGTTCTCGAACGTCGAACACTGGAACTTCTACCTCAGGTTCATCTTCCTCCGCAAGTTCATCTTCCTCCTCTTCCTCAGGATCGGATTCGGACTCTAGTTCGTCGGGTACCGAAGCTTCGAGGTTGGGAATTATTTTAAACCATGGTGTTTTGTAAATTGTTGGTAGGGATTTACAAATAAGAGGAGTTGATTTTGCTGGGGTTTCAGAGCAAGCAGTCGTCAGAGTCGAACTAGTAGAGCAAGTAGATCATCCCAGAAAAGTACGAGTATTACTCCGAAAAAACCAACTTCTACAACTAATAAATCAACCGGGGGACCTAACAAAAAACCTTCTAATAGCCAAGCTGCTTCCAGCACATCCAATAATAGTAATGCTACTGCTTCCAAAACCAGAATCAGTGGTACTGTTACGAATACTAACACCGTACCGAAAACCAAACCAGTTGTTAAAAATGCAAGGCGAAAGAGTACCATTGCTTCTTCTTCAGGTAAGTTGTCATTAATATTCAATTTTGAAAAATATAAATTGAAAGCAGTATCTGTGCAAGAGAAAGATTTCCTCAATAGAAAGTGCTTTTTAGTCTACTGATCCCCTTTATGTTATTGTTATAATATAATATTAAGAAAATCATATTAAAATATTTGTGCTGTATATAGTTTAATAGTGTAATATATATTACAGCTGCGCTTATAGTTTATAACTAGCACATTAGGAGACGCACCAATATAATGCTGTTGACCCTTTGTTTTATAACACGTAATAATACTACATTTTTGATTTTTTGAAATTTTAATCCAGAATCGGAGTCTGTTGCTGATTCCACTCCAATTATTAAAAAAGTAGGGAGCAAACCGCCATCTACTTCGATTTCGTTAAAAAAGCCTCCCACCCAGGCTGCTGTCAAGGCAGCAATCAAGAGAAAGCAGCAGCAGCAGCAGAAGCAACAAGCTGCGAAATCCCTTGCTAATAAAACAGCAGCAAAGAAGTCCGGTGGAAATGTAAATTCATCTAGTAAGCAAGTACTTTCATCCAGTCCGAGCGTGCAGCGGAAGTTGATGAAAAGTATTTTTTCGCCGGAGAATTCTAGTGAAGATACAGATACGGATAGTAAGCCGAAGGTAGAGAAGGTAAAAACAAAGCCTAGTGTGGTCTGCAATGGATCCAGTTCAGCGAAGTTTATTAAAAACGGTGGAAGCTCTGTTGGAAACAAGAAGAAAGGGGCAAATCAGTCCGAAGACAAGAAAAAAAATAAACCAGTGGTTTTGTCTAAACCCGCTACCAGTTCTTCCGCTTCAGCGAGTAGTAGTGCATCTTCTTCTTGTTCATCATCCGACTCAAGCAGTGATTCTGAGAAAAAGAACGAAGAGCAGGTCAACAATGATAGTGAAAGTAAAAAAGACTCTTCTCCATCATCTGCATCTCGGAAGAGACCTGTAACTAGACGTCAGAGAGGCGCAGTCAAGAGTAAAACAATTCCAACAACTACCACATTTAATCAGAGTGCACTCACAAAACCTCAATCCCAGGTTGCCACATTATGGGATAGTGATTTGTCCGACGAACCCAAATCCTTGGCTCGAGCACCAACAAAGAGCAATCAGAAAAGTCGGAAATTGACGGAGGAAGATGAAGAAGCTTTGGAAAGAGAGAAAAAATGCCCCTTCCCATGTTGCAACTCTCAGGGACATTTAAGTGGGAAATACTCCACACACTCAATGCTGACAACATGTCCCAAGTACCATGGGTTTACTCCGGAAGAATGCAAAGTAAGACAAATAATTTTCTTGCAAGCAACATCAAAGTCACGATTCTTTTGCGAATAAAATGTATGACTAAACTAAAATTTATTATTGCCTACTAAGGAAAACGCTGACGAGAGAACAAAAAGAGAAATAGAGCGGAAAAAATATTATCTGCCTAATCAGCCTCATCACAAAAAAACTATTAAGTTATCTCAAGAAGCGAAACATTGGGTATCTAAAACAAAGGAATTGAAAGCCCATGACACTGTGGATGGTAAGTATACCTTGCTCTCTGTAAAGAGATGGTATTCGAAGCTATAGCCTGTAAATGGTTGTTGATTTTTGTGACTTTGGGTATTTTATAGGTCTATGTTCTCAGTACGACTTGAGCTTATGGAACGATGCCCTAGCTCTAGCTGCTCAAAGGATCGAAACTGAGCAAGGAGAAGGACTGGGACACCGAAGTGTAGCAATGGGACGTTGGGAAATGTCTTGCTGGTGTGCAAGTCCTTATCCAGAACCGTTATGCCAGTGTAGACGGCTGTTTATATGTGAATTCTGTTTAAAACCTGTACAAAGCGGAACCGTTCTTCGTAGACATTGTGCAAAATGTGTTTGGCGACATCCTCCTGGAGATGAAATCTACAGGTTTGAACATTTTTTACAATGACTTTGTTGCAAATGGCAAAATACCGAAATTCTTCTACCTCGTTTTTATCCTTATTATGTTATTGCAGGAAAGAACGATTGTCTGTTTGGGAAGTGGATGGAAAAAGTCAAAAGACCTATTGCCAAAACTTATGTTTGCTAGCAAAGTGTTTTCTGGATCATAAAACATTGTACTTAGATGTAGACCCCTTCCTGTTTTACGTGATGACGTTAACTGACAACACTGGTTGTCATATTGTTGGATATTTCTCCAAAGAGAAAAATGTGAGTTCAATCAACCAAGCATAAGAATGTTCCTTCGCTATTTTTATTGAAAAACGCACTCCGGCTGATTCATTTTTTTTATTTTAGAGTTTTCTCAACTATAATGTATCATGCATACTTACTCTACCTCCTTATCAACGTCAAGGATTTGGCCGGCTTCTTATCGAATTCAGTGAGTTTTTACATTGCAGTTTAAGTTATTTCTGCTTTTTCTGAATCAGTACGCTAAATGACGCCAGATGACTAAAGAAATGTATATGTATGCCGCAATAATAGGTTACCTGCTAACTCGAGTTGAGGGAAAGGTCGGTTCACCAGAGAAACCCTTGTCAGATTTGGGACTAATATCTTACAGATCTTATTGGAAGGATGCTGTTTTGAGAAGACTGTGTGCGTGCGCTTCTCGGGAAATGAACGTCAAAGGTTTAATTGAATTTTCTTTCTTTCTTGAATGTTATCGAAATTTGATGCTGATGAAGATACAAATGCACCTTTCATTTGATAATAGATCTGAGCATGGAATTAGGAGTTACCAGTGCAGACTTAATCTCAACTCTACAGTTTTTGGGTATGTTAAAATACTGGAAGGGAAAACATTTAGTACTAAAAAAACAAGATGTGCTGGAAGAGTATTTGGAGCGAGTAAGGCGGCGAGGGGAGCAACGAACCATCGACTCGTCTTGTCTTCGTTGGCGTCCCTACCAACCTCCACCGGAGACACAGAGCTAATCACTACCATTTCCTAAATTTACATACCCTAGCTCAGACAATTTAACGTTGTGTTTTATTTTATTACGAATTATTTATTTTAGATGTATCTTCTACTCTACGATTGTGTAACCGCTTAAAGTTTTTGAGTGTTATCTTAAGCTCGAGTTTTATTTTCAATGGTGATAATTTATAAATGGATATAATTTCATCCTTATTGACATAACTGTGAATATAAGTCAGGAAAAGAACTTCATGCGTTCGTACAAAGAAGGAGTTAAACAATAGTCTTACGCAAGCTAAATAATCAAGTAATGATACTCGTATTTTCCAAAGCACCGACTTATCCCTGTGGAAAAGGTTGGACCTTTTTTTAGTTTTAAAATCCCATCCACATTAAATCAGGAATACTCTTTAGTTGACAACATCATACTGACGTGCATTTGAAATGCTAGGGAACAACAGCCGATATGTATATGTGTGATTGTCTTAGTGACAATAGAAAAGTATTTCACCTAGATCAAAAATGTACTGTGTGAGTACAACACAACAGCCTGCAAAAGTAATTCCCTGTAGTTATAAATACCACTAAAATGTTTTGTTTTAGTTTTGTAACAATAATGAAAAACTACGTTTCGAAAATATTATAAATGGCTGTAAAGACGTCTAGGTACTGTGGGTAGAGAGCAGGTGCCACGGTCTTAGTTTCACTTATGAATGAGGTATTCATAACGGTGCATTCAACAGTATTATTCGTACGTGCTGTACTACATAGTTATACATTTGACAATACTCATAGTACCAAGTTTCTTTTAGTCCATATCAATTATTGTTGTTGCTATTTCTTTCACTCAAGTTGATAACAAATGATTTGTAACTTTGTATTGCCAACAAATACAAAGAATGGTTGCACTGGAAATATTTCCCGTCCCGAAGGATACTTATTCTCTTTTCCTAATCATAAAAATAATTAGATCGGATAATTATAAAGAATAACTGAACCATGAAGCAAAGGAAATATCACTCAATCTCGCGATTGATCATCGGATGGAAAGGAAAAATGTTGTCCTTATTTTCGTTCATCTGTAATAATTGATTTTCCAATCTACAGAAACTTTTACAAAAGTTATTCACATCCCGTCAAAAATAATTGTGAATCTAAGAATACAATAATTAATTTAAAAACTTGTACGATACACACATATACATACCCACTGCATGCCCGCTGCGTATTTGTTGTAGATTGTAGTAATAAAGAAAAATTTGTTGACATGTTGATTACTTACCGTCGTTGTTGTTACTAGATCCTGGATCCTGGAAAATAAATGGCTTTGAGAAAGATGAAGTACACAAGTTCCAGAAACTGTTTCTCGTACTAGTTTCTCGAACTGAGTATCATCTATCATTATTATAATATTATGCAAATATAAGCAAAACGTTTTGATGTTTTGAACACACGTACTACTTTTATTTGATGAATTCATTTGAAAACTTCAATGTAAAAAGTTTGCTTCTTCAAATGATTAATTTTCACATCTCCAGAAAATGACATTATTTACATGTTCAATCTAAATAATATTGTCGATTTAGAGATGTAATAATTATTGCTAAAAGAACTTAATTGTTTTTATTTACACTACGTGCAGAAAATATATTAGAGGAAGCAAGAAATTAGGGTAGTTTATTTCACAATACCGGAAAGTATATTTAAGTACACGCGAACTTGCACGCCAAAGATCTCAAAACAAATTTAAGCTTTCATCCTATCCTGTCAAGTATTTACTTCCTCAATGAATCCCTTTGTATGTCTCAAGTGTTACATGGACCTGTTTTGTAGGTAAAAGATCCACAATTAATTAGCATCTGACAACTCTTCGTCCCTATACACAACTGTATTATAGCTGTAAGCCAACTTATTAGACTTGGAACGCATTCTCCTCGCACAACTGCTCGTGTTAATAATTTTGTTTAATCAAAGCACTTCCACAGAGTGAATTACTACATCGTTTCAAACGTGTACCTCAACCTAATTCGAAGTGAACTTTTAATGCTGACGCTTGCTTGAGCATACTCGGAGTTTCCAGAACAGAGGATTACTTGTAAATAACCCCTTTGGCTCTACACAAAGTATCTGATTCATGTCAAATGTGGCCAGAAGATATTAATGTAATTTATAGCTCTCAATAATCTCAGAAAGTACTTAAAGCAAAAGTTTAACCATCAAATATTTCAAAGCAGACCTCCAAGTCTCTTTTTCTCTTATCATCAAGTAAACCCTTAGATTTCTTTATGTCAAGCCTTAACCTATTCTTCCTTTGTTTCCTCCCAAACTTCTTAGTGACTACATATACATATACTTCAAAGTAATAATTTAAGAAACTCACAAGAAACTCCCGTTTAGCTTTATAAAGAAATATGATTTTCATCACCGGTTTCCCATTTACCATTCTTGATCTTAAATAATAAGTAAATCCGATATTGAAACTTGAAAAAAAGCTCGATATAACAAATGGAACTTTTTCCTTATTCAGATTTCACTTTTTTATACAAGTTCAGACATATTCTTTCAGTTCACCAGAGAGCAGCATCGGGCTGTATGGGAGTACAAATACAAGATCTTTCGCTATCCCTACCGCGGTGCCGGTGTCTGTCTAACATTCCCCCAAATGTCGAGCCTGCTGAGGTTATACCAACATTTGCCAGCATTCAGCATTATAATTATTTCAACATTCTCATGTTCTCTTACTACATTGAATAAAAGTCAGTTTATCTACAATATTAAATATCATGTTCTACCTTATATAGATTGAGTCTCTGATGAAGATTGACATCGCATGTTGAAGGTTAAAAGGAATCAACTGGAGCTGTCATATTGTGACAAGTGTATTACTTTGAAAAACACGAGAAAGTGCCAACGTGGAATTTCAACAGTCCATCACTCTTTAACTTGACATGTAAATTGAAGTTCCGCTGCCATCAAGTCTATTGAACGCATTCCGGTAGTATACATACTATATGCATGCTATATGATTGCAAATATCACGGGCATCTCCGAATCAAATACTGGGATCGAAGAAAAAGAGAGTAAAGTAGTTTTTCCAAAAGCTGACGCTTGCAGGGAGATCTAATGAGTCGTGATTCCCACTGGTTGGAGGACCTCATTGTGAGTTCTATGTATATATCCGACACCAGTAACTTGAAATACATACGCTGTTTTCCAATAGGTTTTTGTACTGAATGAGGATTTTAGTTCAATGCTGTTTTCCTTTCCAGAATAGTCTGCTATGTTTTAAAAAAAATAATTCCCGTTTCAATAACAAATTCTGAACAAATACCAGGTAATCAACAAATTACGAATAAAAACGGTTATAAAGTATATTCTGAAGATGTGTAAAGCTTCGAATAAATTGTTTAATTAAAATAAAGTATTTTCATTAAAGTTAGAATAGAGTGCTTCATTGATCTGAGTATTTACATAATAAATTATTACGTATTTATCCGGACTCAAATTGCAATAGTTTCATCCAAAATTACTTGAAAAGTAATACTTTAATTATGTATAAGTACTTCAATTGTTTAACTCTAAATTCCCATCCATTATTTTCGCAAAATAAAGAAAAACTTCCGTGGGAATCCTCTCTGTATTTCGAAACCGAGGCAGAAAACTCTTTTTCCTCGATGTTTTTCAGTGAAACGACGCATACAAACAACTGATGAGAGGAGAATTCTATGTTTAAATTACACTTTTACTTTTACGAAGTCCAAGTAAACAATGTTACGAAATCCAACTATTTCTGTTTGTGTGTTCACGTTGTACATAATATGTATATGTACGTCAAGCTACCGAAGGGATCCAAGAAAGAAAAATAAAAGATTCAGTATTCTTTGTGAGGGATCCTATAAAGATCTCCCTGTTCTGCAGTGCTGTTTTAGTCCAAACAGCCCTGGGTCATATTTAATGTATTTTCGTACCTTTTATGTTTTTATTCCTAAAGATACCTTACTATGGTAGTTGTAGTTACTACCTATATTTAATATATATCGGGTGATCTTTAAGTATTAAATTAATTTCAAATTATTTGATTAATTCTAATTTAATTCTAATTAATAATTCAACTTGATTTAATGAAATGTTTTACAAGACAAGCGCAAACTTAATTTATAATACGAGATATTGAGGAGCCTGTAACATTGGGGGGTACATACCAAATATACTCAATTGGCCAAAACCCCAGCTGAGCTTGGCTTTAAACGTATAAAATCGGTTCGAGTCTTTGCCAACTCACCAATTCGCTATTTCGCTCATGTGTAACGTCATTCATGGCGTTTAATGGGATCTCTAATCTATATACATGGACATATGTGTCTTTTCCCTTTCAAATTATTTCAATGCTGATCGCCATAATTATTCTAGGAATTGGATCGGATGCTCCAGCGTTAGGTCATGTAAAACTCCTGCACGGCAATCATTGTTATTCGATTGTGAAAAAAACACAAGTTAAAAATGAAAACCCTATTCATCAAAATTTACAAATATTTTTGAAGTTTATTCAGGTACAAAAGTTAAGTTTACTCTTACTATGGCCGATGCGGGTATCAGGATGATCGTGAGGTCCAGATACCAAATAAGGAACCACAACAGCTTTGTTACTTACAATCATGAGTTCGGTTCATTGAGCTGTTATGTATATTCTTCTTCAGAGAAAATAGGACGTTGTGTATGTATTTGCACATAACTACAAAGACGAGCTTTGACTCTTGTCAAGCTCCGCATGTAATTTCTCGGACATGGATGAATGTTCCGGAATGCTTTAAAATTAACTTTTAACTTTTCCACTCTCCGACTGGGTCTCTAAAATTATAATCTGATTGTAATATTGTATTACTTGTACATATCAAGTTTAATTGATTCAAGTATGTTCTTATGTCTACAATTACATTGAGTCATATACAATACAGCAGGTTATGTGAGACTTTGTAAAAAGTTTCTGTAACAAAAATATAAGCTGCGTCTGTTAGATAGGAACACACTAAAGAAAATACAGGCCAGAGGATGGGAACAATCCATCAGTAAATCACAGATTATTAACACCCTTAGAATAAAATAGATATGGGTCCATATTGGTATCCTATGGTATGGAAAAAGGAACAAATCACCCAGATATGTACAGAATGGTGAAGAAAGATGTTTTTCTATCGTGTAGAATGATCGAGAAAGCTGTGAGAAAGCTTTGAGAAACAGCGCTTGTTATTTGTTTTAAATAAGCCCGTGTAAATAGGTTCAAATCAGTTTCTCTTAACGCCTAGTAACAACTTCTCGTTACTATTAAAATGAACCTAATACCCTGGTATTTCTACAGTAAACAAATAAGTATACATTTCCTTTAACCCCATTTGAAGGCAGGGTACCTCGGGATCCGAAAATGGTGGCTAGAAACTTGGGGGTCCCAAAAAATGGCAGCCAAAAGCCTCCGGGATAAAATGGTAATTACTAGTTAGACTCTTTGGATTACAAAAACCATGCCCTAAAGTAAGTAAATGTAAAACCATCTAATTACGAATACATTACCGATTTTTTTTTATCAAATATTTATAAGTTGTTTGATTTGAAGCAAATCTTATGATTTTAGGACGTGTTCAGACATTTACTACAACCACTCAATTGCCGGGTGCGATGCACCCTCTTGTTTTTTGGTTGGAGCAAGAGACATCCCCATCTCCTACACCTACATCCTCAAGGTCCTACGCCCCTGCATTACATCAGTTTTGCAATCAAAATAAATAATGGATACTTTTACAACTGAACTGAGTTCCGTTAGCACAATTTCAATATGTACATCTAAGTATGCATTCAATTGCTTAACTAAAGCTAAATTACCCCTGTGATAATAACTGGTCACTAATAAATTATTCCCTGGGACAAGAAGTAGAAAAAATGGCAGGAACTTGTAGTTTATTGCAGAAGTTATAATATGTTGGCTCTGCAAAAGACAAAAACAAAAGGTGGCGGAACAAATAAATGTGCTGACAAAAGCATTATCAATTATACGCTTGAGACCATATATATACACTCACATTAATATGGATTTAGTACGTGTGTGATCATAAATCAAAAAACAAACAATAATTCTCTTAACAAACACAAGTTTCAATTACGCCTTTCATTTTACTCTGAATCAAGTTCCGTCACGTGTAAAGTCTTAATGTCTTTTTCTATTGACTCAGGCATGACACACAGTATTGAATTGAGTTCAATGGAAGGAGAAAGTCTACACTGACACTGCTCTTCTGGGCAATAAAATCCTACAATCTGAAATGTCTGAACTTTTCTGCTTATTGCAAACATTTCAAATATTCCGAGTAAATGACTACATTTTGATTTTATTTCTTCTTAAACACGCCCAGTCAATTAAATTCTTCTAGGAATCCTTTAAAGATTTTTCCTATGAAAGAATCTATCTCTGCTCTTCTGTGTATTTTTAGTACACAGTATTTTCCAATAGTATACAGTAATTTCGAATCCCTTCGTTTTTTCTTGTTATCATTTGAGTTTATTTTTCCTCAGTATCATTTGCCTTGTCAATCATCTCGATGATGTATTTTCCAGCATCACAACTTAGTAAAGCATCTTTCTCAGTATTTCTCGGAACGCTTTAAAATAACTTTTACAAAGCAAGGATCACAAAGCCAAGAGGCAACGTGTCTGGTACTAAAGATTTTTCTGCAATTTTTCTGAAAAACGTTTTCTTCCAATCGATCTAAAAAGCGCTAAACCAATCCGAATCCATGAAATGTTTCCTTTTGTAAACGCACTCATCAACACCGACGGAGCTTGTCTTCCCAGAAATCTTCAGTTCTTA